>VZTV01001351.1:0-10418 GCA_013400875.1 Anhinga rufa | reverse complement strand
ACTGAGATACAGAGCAAAGCAGACTGGCTGATCCATTCTGGCCTTCATAAATCTCTGAAATCCTTCCACAGGGACTTGCCCTGGGATGCAAAAGACACAAAGGCTAGGGTCAAAGTGTTGGGTCAGCCATGTACATCTTGTCCAAGACTTCTCTCCCTCCTCCCAGCTGAGCAAAAGCAATGGAAGCCATAGCCATCAAGCTGAGGGGCAGTTTGGTTAAAAACACTGATAATGCACTTCCAGTTCTTTCTTCAGAAGATCATGCGGTTTCTCAATGTGTGAGGCCAAAAAAGATGTGTGGCCCAGTGCTCTCTTGACAAAAGCATAGATTCGCTGAAGCTTACAATTAATATTTAATACCAACAAGTCTTCTGTGATGCTGTGCGGATGTAAATAAGTGGAGAGAACGTGATATTTACCCCACTATAAAACATTCATGAGAGCTAAGCTATTTACAAAAGCTAAATACGACACTGTATTTACTGTAGGTCACCTCCTAGGGTTAGAGATGAAAAGTTTTTGGTCTAATGGAAAGTAACATAATACACCATAATAACACAACCACTGTCTCGTCTGCAAAGAAATATCTCCTGGCTCCTTCTTTCTACTGCAATTACAGGTGGGTAAAGCCACTACAGGGGAAAAAAATAATACTAATAAAAAAAGAAACAAAAGAAAAAGGGTGCCTTAAGGAGACTCAATACCTTGGGCTTGTTTTACTGTGTGCTCTCCTTGCTCATTGTCAAACATTGTCATGTTCATGCAGGAACTCAGGTCAGTAGACAGGTATGTGGGATGATTTGACTTTAATTGAAGTTACACTATCCCAGGATTGCAAATTAAATATCAAAGTGCGTTGAAATGATTGGGGGCTTTCCTTCTACTCCAGTGTAATTCAAATTCCCCCTGAAAAGGTTCCTCTGTATATACCAAAACCTGCAATCAATATAGATGGTTAAATGGGATTGTCAAAACTTAAAATGCCGATACGCTGGGACTGAACTCACTGATGCAAGTCTCATGGCATTAGGCTCAGGATTTATAGACCAGAATAGTTAGGAATTTGTTTCCACAAACTAACACCCACAGCAGACCCCCCACCAGCCAGCTGCATTATTCGCTATAAGTCTCAGAAATCACCAAAGAATTGTCAAAGCCAAAGCAGAGTCCTGATTTAGGAAGCATTTGGATGAAGTTGTATTATAAAGACTAACAAAAAAATTGCTTAAAAAGACACATTTATCTCAGAAGTCTGCCTTTTTGTTTGGTTTGACATCCAAAAGCAAGCTGAAAAATGATGTGAGTAATTTCTAAGGTGATAGGCACTTTTAGCGGAGCAGCAATAAATGGAAAAAGGCAAGGAAGCTTCAGTCTTTGGTACATATGAAAAGAGAATAAGTGTTATCGTGGGCAAATTAGAAATGGGTCAATGCCGCTTTCCCCTTTTACCCCTTACTGACCTGAGTATTTTCCAGTTGGTGACTTACAGATAGCAGTCTTCAGCCCTTTGAAATTTTTCCAGAGGAGGAAAAATTAGGATGGGTTGTTTGTTTGCCATGAATATAACAGATGAAAACGATAGATAGGGTCAAATCTAGAAATAATAGAATAGTTCAGTTGGAAGGGACCCACAACGATGATCTGGTCCAACTGCCTACAAAGTCAAGTTGGGACTGCAAAGATAACTGCCTTGTGCCTTAGAGAGGATTCTGAGAAAACAGTCATTAAAAATGGAAGTAGTAGCTAACATCTCCCCTCCTCCTCACCTTCAGGAAACCTCCAAGTGAACAGGGACCCCCCAGCACATATTTGCCAACCTCCCTTTCCCTACAGCTCCGTCCCCCACAGCTGCCCCAAGGCACGATGCTCCAATAGACAGCAGCATCCCAATGTCAGTCTAGATACCACCGAGTGATACCTTTTCTTACAGCTCCTGTGTGAGACCCTGCAGCCTTTCCACCTCCTCCGTCTCCAAGTGGACTGAACCTCAGGAGCTGAAGGGGAAGTACACACTGACTCTAAGTGACACAGGCAAAGGGTCCACATCCTCAAAAAATCCACAATCTCCCATCCATGTCGCCAAATTTGAAGTGCTAATGTATTTTTGGTGATCTAGGAGCAAGTGGCTTGCCCAGGGTGACTCTACCTAGTCAGTGACAGAACAGAACCCCAGAGTGTTCTCCTTGTCCAGTTATTAAGCTCTGCTCCCTATACAACCATCTATACTTCAAACCAATGCTGGGACCAGTGACGAGATAATGAACCAAGAGAGCGGTCTTTGACTAAGGCCTGAGATCTATCTCTGGGGGCTGCTCTTGGGAGTGAATATTACTACTAATATGCTCAGTGTGCATACTTCAGGACAGATGATCTGTCATTGTGCCATGCAAACCCTTTGTGATATCTACTTATTGAATTCCCACAGAGACAGATGAAGTTTCAGTGTGAATGATGAAGGAGAATCAGTAAAATAGGGAGGTCTGCACCGTTTCAGAATTATTTAAGAAAAGATAGCTTACCCCATCCCCTCAAAATTTTCCACAAAGATTGGAAGATAACCCTTCACTCCTGGCATTTGGTGCTTCTCAAAGCATGGGCAGAGGGAGATGTTGTGCTGTGAGGCCAACAGGAGAACCCCCACTATTAACCTCCTTTGCAGACCAAAGGTGGTGTGATTTTGGACTCAGCTTCAAGTTTGGTGACATTTGGGCCCATTGATAATGAGGTGCAGGGGCTTTAGGTAGGCTTGATGCTCAAACATCTCATCCACCCCACAATGATGGAGGTCAGCTGGATGGAGTTGCAATGGATCTCAGCACATCCTCCAATCAAGAGAGGTTGGACAACCTCTATTGACCAGACTGCAAAGAGGATGGGAATGGGGTTCCCAAACACAGGTATCCAGTGCCAGATGCCATAAGACTAGTCAAAACATCTCTAAGGGGATGGCAGATTGAAGACATGACCTCCAGGAGACACATCTTGCCCAGCACCTGGTGATCATGTTCGGTGCATTGAGGCATCTCAGATGTGAGTGAACACCTGGGTTTTCACCCGAATTCAACTCCAGGCCCTGCAGACTGTAGTCCAGTCATTGCCCACACAAGTGTGATGACTGGGACAAACTGGGGGGACTACTGGGCCACAGAATCACTGGGGCTTATCTTTGAGAAGCCCGTGCCAGAGGAAATAACTCCCTGTTGAGATCCACCCTGCAAGTACAAGTGAGGAAAAAAAAAATATTCCCAGTGAAACTGTAATACCTGTCGCCTTGCAAGAATTACCTCTCAGCCACACCGAGCAGATTTGCATAGGTTTGTTCCAGGTGACTACAGAAAAAAAAACATGTAGAGCTTAAAATGGAGGAACTCTTCCACTGGAACGAAGTGACACTCACCATGTCGGCAGCTCCAGTCTTTGCTCTTTGAGCAGATCTAAAA
The DNA here is from genome assembly GCA_013400875.1 of Anhinga rufa. Taxonomy (NCBI): domain Eukaryota; kingdom Metazoa; phylum Chordata; class Aves; order Suliformes; family Anhingidae; genus Anhinga; species Anhinga rufa. The sequence goes on along the minus strand of VZTV01001351.1, from coordinate 6,978 downwards.
GGGAAGATCTGCATACTCTAATCATTTCACCATGGACTTCATTGTTATTCTATTCAAGCCTACTTAAGTACATGTACAAAAGTGAACAAGAGCAGAATAAAGCATTTGGAAACATACCGGATAAAGCTGGGGCATGGGAACTGGCAACATCTATGGTGAAACTGGGAAAAAACTGCAACATGTGAAAGTGAGTCCTTTTTCCACTCCCAAATAACTGCTTCTTCTGGACCACCACCAAGTCTCCAGGCTCGCAGTTTCATCTCCTTTCTACGCCAACTGTCCCTAAAGCAAAGACCTTGGTTTCAAAAAAAGACCAGTTAAACTTTGGCTACCTGAATTAGAGAGGGGGAACAGGGGGGCCCTATGGTGCCCAGCAAAAAAGCAGAGTGGTCTAGAAGAAGGCGTTTCCAAGGAGCAATGCACTCTGGCAATACCGAACAGTTTCTCATGCCTACACCAATTGCAACAAGATTTTTTATAAAGAAATGGAAAAACTTTTTAGAATATTGAAGTGTCTCATCTAAATTATTTTCCAAACATTTTAATTTCATCTTGAGACATCCTTTTGCAATGTCATCTTTTTAGTAGGAAAAAAGCCCCTAATTTAAATTTAGGGTTTTTTTCAATGAAATAGTTGCTAGAATGACTTTTTCCCCAAATCTAATCTCGAAAAGGTACCATAACATTGGCTTTTCATCCAAATTTGGTAAAAAATTTGAATTTGTGAACTTTAACAAAATGAAAAAAAAAAAAAAAAGCCTTTTCTCCAACCTGCTTTACTCACAAAGTGGTTCCCCAAAACTGAGATGCTCAAAAACATTGTCATTAGAAATCCTTGTCTCAAGACCCTGTTTTTGGATCTCATTCCTCCCTGTTTATTGTTGTTCTCTCAAAAGCTGCTCTGAAGCACCACTTTTCCCTACATTTCCAGCTGTAATTTAGGAGAATTCAACTACAGACATACACTGTTGCTCTCATCACTTACACACTTTGTTCGGGAATATTCAGAGTGCGAGTTATTAACAAGAAAGGAGAAATTATCCCAAATGGAGTGGAGGAGACATTTACCCCTAAGTGTTTTGAAATGCTCCTTCTAATGCCCATCCAGGGAGTTTCTCTAATCACAAATTTCTCTGTCAGCCACAGAAAAGCAACACTTCTTGTTTATGGAGGGTGAATTAATGGGATGCTGGTGAGGGTTTGCTCAGCATCTGCTCCTTTTGTGGACAATCTTTACCTGGGAGCAGCCCCTAAGCTGGGATTTCTGCAGACGAACCCTGGTCAAGCTACGGAGACACATGAATAAGGTGGTGTGGCACCTTCTCTTCAGAAATTATCTGTAAGCGCAAGATGATAAACGCACAAAAATTGGTTGCAGAGTGTGAAGGTGGGTGAAGTGCTCCACAGCCCAGAAGACCAGCCCATGAGCTGGGACTCTCCTGCCACGTGCAGCCTGCAGAGATGATGTGCAGAATTTACTCTCACTGCTTTTTTCTCTTCTGCATTTTAACCACTCTGCAACACGCACTGGTGCTCTGCCACATCCCATGGGAGGGAAGATTTCTCCATTTACCCTGTCCATCATCACTGTTAGGTTCACACCTACCAAGTTTCTCATGCAATGAAACATCATCAGAGGAGACAGGATGGAAGAGAAGATGCCCCAATCCTAGTTCCACCTCCAAGATACGAAGGAACCTTATTTTTATCTTTCCATTCCCATCTTCCTTGGCTTACTACCCCATACAAGGATGAAAAGGAAAGCCACCGCCTTTAAAAGGCTGACAACTACAACTATGACATTTTGAAATTGATAATGCAAAAAATGTTTAAATATCCTCCCTGCAGAGCTGTGCCGAGTAAGTCAGGTAATCACTAAGGGGTGCACAACCATTTTATGGGTCATCAGTGATAAAGCTAATATGCTGCTTAAACTCCCCGGGAGGGAGGTCTCATTTGGTTGCATCAGGCCATTACACAGGGCTGTAAAAAATGCAATTGTTTGATTTGCCTAAATACAGGTGAGATGCAATAAAACCCCTTATTTGCCATCCCTTGCTGTGTTATGGCAATCACAAAGCAGGGACTGACCTTTTTATTTGTCTGTGAAGCACTATTTTACATATAGTACCATAGAAATAAAACTTAAGTATGTGTATGCATACCCATAATCTATTAGCGATATGGCGTGGGAGAATAAAAAGCAAGAGGTCTTTTCAAGATGAGACCATGCAGATCGGGAAATGTGATTTCCTCGAGTTCACACCAGTATCTTCAGGCTTGGGGGAAGGGAGGGAAGAGGATAGAGGAGGGCGGCGTGCTCTTGGTTAAAAGGGGAATGGATCCGAGCACCCCGAACGCCGGAGCAAAACGGTCAAAGAGTGAGAAATAAAAGCATTCACCAGTGCAGTGGGGGAGAAAGAGGAAAAAAAGAAGGATCCTGAGAGCGTTACATCTTGATCAAGGAATGACTGATAATATTCCAGCGCACCATCTTTCAGGCCCCTCGTTTGATGACAAAGCACGGCCAACATCCCACATCCATTATCCGCTTCCCTCCCCGAGGCAAGCGCATCAATAACGCTCCCTCTGCCTCTCGATGCCGCGTCCCCCCGTCTGCGCTGCGGCCGCTGCTGAGGGCTGGTGGGCATTTCCATACAGCCCGCGCGCATCATTACAGCCCACCAATCTTTCACCGCTTGCGCAGCGGATCCTGCTGCTACACAGGAGCTGCGGTTTTAACCAGTTCTTCTCCTTCGGGGATGCTCCATCCATCCCGGGGGGGGATGCAGGAAGAGCTCTTTTGTCATGTGAGGTCCATCTCTCCTCCCTTCACACCTGATTACAGGTGGTGAAAAACCTTCTGGCCTTTTGGCACAACCGCCTTTTCGGGGGGTTTGTTTTGTTTTTTCCTCTCTCCACCTTTTAATCAACAAACACCCTCATCCCGCCTAGTTCATCCAAGAGGGTGAACAGTTTGAATTTGAATGTGAACATCTTCAAACATCTGTTGCCATAATTTGGCTGGATTAACGGTTTAGTTTTTTCGACCATCTGCTGCTCTCCAAGAGCTGCGTTGGCTCCTGGCACACATGGTCTCAGCAGCCCGCCAGCCCACGTCGAGGTGGGGATGGCCTCGTCATACTTATATTTCCTCCCCAAAACTAGCAATGAGTTCCGATACTCTCAGAAGTCAGGGGCAGGTCTGAACTCCTCACCTACCAGTGCTAGGTAAAGATGTAATGGTTCGGCTTGGGAAGGAGATGAGTTGGACACAGCACTGGGAGCCTGGAGTGGGTCTTCGTGACAGCATTTCAGAGGGGTGCTCAAGCCTGCAAGAACCAACAGTGGGAATTATTTTAAATAATTGACTATGGACCTTCCCTGAAGCTGCAGATGGTGAGAGCTGCAACTGAGGTGCTGCTGGTGTGATGGAGACGAGGTAGACGCCAAGCAAGAGGAACAGATTTAGAAGATGTGTTGGTCAAATCTCTGACTAGCACGAGGTTAAAAAGATCTGAAGCAGACTCAGTTACCTGCCTGGCTTCTCAGCCGCCTTGAGTGACTCCTGGCAGTTGACCCTACATCTCTATTTTGCATTTATTCAGGCCAAAAAGGTGCAACTTCAGGTGTGTAAACATCAACGTGGAGACAGGAGCCACCTGGCTGGAGCTGTAACAGAGGCAGCTCTTCCACCTCTGCCATGCCATTCCCAAACCAATTTGTCCCTACAAACTGGAGCCAGCAGCAGTTCCCTTTCTCCCTCTGCTGAAGTCAACCCACCACCTGGCTGCTCTGCCTGTTCATCACAGGTGACCCAACAGGACGGCTGGTGGTGGAAAGCAGAGCACACCTAAGAAAAGCAACAGAGAGCTTTTCTTCAAATTACTGGCTCAAATCCCAGCAGGATCAGTGGTGGGTTTAAACTAGATCAGTTAAGTTCTGGGCAGCTTCATGAGCTGCAGGAAAAGATTACTTAGGTTCAAGTCCTTTGAAAATGAAATCTCAGCAAATCAGGAATATTTCTGTCTCACACAGAGTCTCCCATTCATTCCTGGGATAAACGGGTGCAATTCCAGGCAAATCAGCTGGTAACATCTGTAATGAACCTTTGGTAATGCTACAAAATAGATAGGGACTTTTTAGAGGTGAAGCATCCACTGTAACGAGAGAAAGAAAAAAAGTTCATAAAAGCATCCCACCCCACCAGGGCTTTTTTTGCTCTAGAAGGAACGATGGGGAACCCGGCCCACTCCTGCCGCTTTCCCAACCGCAGGTTTGCACTGCCTAAACGCTGTGATCAGAGCCAGGACTCTACCGTCAGACCACCAGCTCTACAGACACCAAATCTTTCACCTCTGGCAGGAAAAGATGTGTGGGACAGAACGCTGTGCTTAACACAGAAGGGTGAGAGACAGGCAGTGCCCAACCTGTCACCTGCTCCAGGACGGGCTAGGAGGGAAAGGTCAGCTCCATCAAAGCAACCAGCAAAGTAAGCCAGTTAATAGAAAACCTGTTTCTAATTGCTTGCTGTATTATAGCTACACCTTCAACCACCTGAGACCACCAGGAGCCCATTCAAAGCTTTGCTTCCTAGCTTACACATAAGCCTTTCATGTTTTATTACAACCTTGCCGATTTCTGCTTTCATTTATGTGCAGGAGAAAATGGCTGCTTTGCTAACCTCAACACACAAGGGGACTTTTTTTAGCCTTATTTCCACATACATTGCTTCCAGAAACTCCCAGCAGATCCCCTCTGGATTCCTGCAGTCTGATGCTCAGTGCACAAACGGCTGTGTGCAACACACCTCCGGCTCCCTTGGGAGCAGCTTTTTCATCCTTCTTGCTCCGTGTTCATGTGGGTGACAAAACCATGCCATTGCTCTACACATTCTGGTTGTGCTATTTTTAAGTGCGGTCTATTATTTAAGTACCCCACCTTCACAACTGCAGCAGCTACCAGAGCATGGAAGAGGTCCTCCAAGGAGCTCCACAGGAGCTCCCCACACCAGCAACTCTCACCACAGCCTCTTGCTCATGTCCAAATCCATGCAACCTCATATAACACCACAGCTGTACTCCCTCCATCCCATCCCAGACTCATCCAGGTCCCCCATGACGTGACTCAAGCAATGGGTCAGGAAAGGGTTGGGATGCAAAGCACGGGGAGCAACCAGAGCCAGCCCCAGCGTTCCTCTCCTGACTCAGCCCCACAACATTTCAACTCTTGCCCATCAGAGTGTGACCTTGGGGTTTTCACTCCTGCGGGAAGCATCACGAGCTGGCCGTGCTCTCCTCCACTCCCCCAGGATCCTGACATCTGGGCTACCCAAAATCCCCATTTTTCTTTGGTGGGATGACAGGTCCTGGCCGAGCGCAGGAGGGAATGGCATCCCCTCCCCAGACCAGGTCCCTGGCCCTGAGCACCTCTCCCCTACCTGATTCGCCTTTCCCTTGACAGCCTACACCTCTGACAGTTAATTCCTTATCACCAACTATTAATATTTCATAACAGCACTGGGAAGCCACCACGACGGCTGCTTCAGAAACACAGACGAACCATCCAGACCGCTTGATCACTAAATGGGTTAGGGTCACTGTGGCACCGTGGGTCATTTTTTCAGCATGGCTCAAGGTTAAGGCAGGGGACACCCGCCGGCAGCAGCGCCTTGCCCTGAGTTTTCAGGCAGACATGGTGGGAATACACCGAATTACAGCCAGACCCAACCATGCTCAGCGCTCAATCCTGGCTCAGCTGAGCCCCAGCCACCTTGTCTCTGCTTTTTTTTCCTTTTTTTTTTTTTTCCTTTTCCCTGTTATTTAAATGATTTTGAGCAAGAAAGTAGGCCATGAAAAAGGGGGTAGCATTGTTTTAATAATTAGCAATTATGATCGCTGCAATATTAATTGCATATTTCCATAGCAAACACCCCCCTGGAGGGGAAAAGTGAGCGGTGGTTAGAGACCGACGAAGCCTAAAACTGGAATTCCTGGGAACAGGGAGGGGAAAAAAAGGGAGAGGGAGAATGAACTTCTTACATTCAAGTAAATTACTACAGGGATTCCTTAGAAACCTTTAATTAGCCCTGCTCTGCTGTCACATTGATTGGTCTGAAACTCATCAATTATTCAATGGCAGCAGCTCTTTCTCTGTCTTTCCCCCCCCCCNNCCCCCCCCCCCCCCCCTTCTTTTCATCCTTTAGGTGGAAGAGCCTGTTCTTAACCTGCTGGGGCGTTTCTGTTTCCATGCCATCAAGCCACGGGCCAGGAAACTCAGCTCGATTTCCAACCTCCAGCCCAAACCCTACGGGGACCCAGTCTGATCTTCACACCAGAGGATTGACATCCCATGCCCTTGCCTTGGTGGGGTTGCCTCTCCCTGGCAGGGCTGGGATGATTCAGAGGTGGCCCATGCTGACTTTTGGGGATCTCTCGCTGGCCCTGGCTGTTTCCCAGCTTGGGTAATTGCACATCAGCCTCCAAAAGTGGGGGTTTTCAGGGGACAAAGTGCTCCTCACACCCGGCATCCCTGCAAGGTGGATGTCACCAGAGGGAAAGAAGGTGTCATGGCTCCTCCTGAGCGAGGGCTGCATTTCCATATGGGACAGCCATTTTGGGGAAAGCAAGAAAAGGAGATCCAGCAGACAGCCCTCATCGGGAAGATGGGGCTGACCTGGATATGTAGGTAACTGTATTCCCAAATTTGGCCAGGGAAATTGAGAGTCATGCATGGAAGGCACTATTCGTAAGTTGTTATTTCCACCGCTGGTTTGCAGCTGGGAATCATCAATATCCATCCCAAATTGGCCGCTTTCTTCAAAAAGCCACAGTTCCCATTTTCCAAACGAGGCACAGCCCTCATTAGCTGTCCCCTCTTGCACCAACACCATCCCAGCACTGCCTTTGCTGGGCTGATTTATCCCATGAACCCAGTAGCAAACCCCTCCTCGGTTCCTGTTGTTCGGCTACCAAAAGC
>VZTV01001347.1:386-18357 GCA_013400875.1 Anhinga rufa | reverse complement strand
CCGGGCTAAACCACGACAGACTTTTAAACTGTCTATTTATTTCCATCATCCTGCAGTAACCTGCCCCAAAGCTATTGCTAGTCAAAGAATATGTGGTTATCAGGGGAACAGACTAGATACACTCTCCTTTCTGGTTTTAGTTTGCAGAGGTCTTTGACAATATTAAATGCAGAATTTTGGAGTCACACTTCAGTGTATGCCCATGCAGTGTTCTCCTCCAGGCAAATCTATCATGGGCTGTAAAGGCAACAGTGCAGGGCTTTGAAACACCAGACCAAAGGAGCACCACTGTGACTTAAAACAAATGCGGATGGAGCCAGGACACACCAGCTTCTCCAGACCAAAGTAAAGGAAGTGCTGCAGAAAAAGCTCCCACAAGGAAATAGTCTTCCTTATAAAGGAACTTTCTTCCTTTGCAAAATTGTTTTGTAGACTGAAGCATGAAGGCTGTCTTTCCAAAATCTCCCTGGGTCCCCTCATTTTCACTAATAAACATTTAATTACTCATACAAATATCTAATTCTTCTTATCTTGCTTTATGCTTGCTAGCCAAGATATCTGATGGCCCCGAGTTCTGCCGGGTAATGCTGAGACAGCATCCCTAGTCAGCAAGTTTAAACGTTCCACTTTTCCTTATTGTTCTCCTGTATTCTCCAGGCAAAATGCTTGGTGTGCCTGTGTACCGGGTAGATGAAGGAGATATTGCTGGGAAGAGTAAGGATTCCAAATTCTCCAAACCTCAGAACTTTTATTAAGTGAAACAAGTAAGATAATACCTTTATGTATCTATATTGCCCATCTGTAGAATAGGTGTAATTATTCCTTAATGGGTATAATCATATCAACTATTCCTAGTCTACTCTTGAGTCTTCCCAGCCTATAATGAAGACCCCTAGGTGACTAATATGGGCTAGCCATGCAACATTTACATGTCTAGAACAATTTCTGAGAGAATTATTGCAAAATTTATTTCACCTCATATTCTGCCTTCCCTATTAAAAGCCTGCTTTCAGGCGATTTTTGTCCCTGAGATTTTAAGCACAGGGGCACTCCTTCATTGTTATTCTAGCTACTAGAAAGGCAATAATCAGTTCATTAGTGAAGTTCACAAGGACGACCCCAACGTCACCTTTGCTTTCTATTTTGCAAGGACACGGTTTAAACTGCGTGCACCTTGCCTCCTAAGAAGCCCAGAGACACTATGAAATCCAGCAGATGAAATAGTGCAGTGGTAAGACCTGCACCTTCTTTCAAGTTCACAGGGTAAGAGCTAAGTCAGTGGCCCAAACTCCCAAAGCATTGTGGGCAGAATGATGATCAGATCTGGGAGACATGGGTAACATCCTCATTTAAGTGGTGATGTATGGGGCTATACTGCCTTTAAGTCTTTTGGTATTGGAGAGAACCAATTACAGCCACAAGAGATTGTATGGTCCAGTGGGCAGCGCGCTGTGATGAGGAGAAGATGATCTGCAGAAGTTCATTCCTTTCGCACATCTGCTGCCTGTGCAGTCTATACTTTTCTCGGGGCAGGCCCCATCTCTCATAGTACGTTTGTGTAGAGCCCAGTACCAAGGGGCAACAGTTTCAGTTGGCAATACAGATACCCAGCCAACTATGGTGGGCTCCACAGTGCCTTGGAGCAAATGTAACCCAAAACTTTCAAAAATCCCTGGTGATCTCAAATGGGACAATGACAAATGGGACATTTGAGCCCGTCTCTCAACATGCATGTGAAATGGAGGCAACCAAACATTATTGATCATAAGAGCATAAAAAGATCCAGTATGCGGTCAGACCAAAGGTTTCCTCCTGTGCCCCTTCCTCCAGCAGAGGCCACAAAAATCTCAAGCCAGGAAAAAATAAATAACCCTGTCACGCTACCCTCCACCCTCCAGCAAACAGTTTCTTCAGGCTGTAGCTTCACCATACAGAGGGGAAGGTGACGACAAGACCAGCTGAAGGACCCCATCCTCTTCATCTTTTCCCAGCATGTCATCCTACTGTGTGGCAAGACTGTCCCAATTTGTTCATGGACCTGTGCCATAAACAGACAGGAAAAAAAACATCCCTCCAGAAGGATGCAAAGAGCCAAGAAAAAGTAAGGTGTGTTATTTGCATTTTACTGTAGTACCCCAACTTGGCCTGCAGTGTGGTGTCACACATGCTCGTGACAGCAAACCTGAGCAAGGAGCTAACTGTGGCAGAGGTGATGGAAATGGAGTGGGAGCCAGCAGGAATTCTCCAGGTTGATTTGGTCCCTGTAACACTCTGAATTATGCAATTAAAGCCCTATTTCTTCATCAGCAAGTGAAAGCTATGACATATTAGGAGTCTAACCACAAACAGATAAATGAGAGGACACACAGTCTATGGCATTGATAACTGTACCTGCCAGACTCACACTACAGCAACAAAATATTGCCTCTGCTCCTGCAAGCTGCTGGTAATGCAAATGGTGCCACCTGATAAGAAGTCCCAGACATATGAGCTGGTAACTCACCTCCTGGTCAATGTTACCCTGTGTCCCTTAGAGAGCCAGCACACCTTTCAAGGAAATCAACGCCATAATTTGTAAAAAGGAAGGAAAACATCTCTCTCCTGATGTATTTTTAAAGGATTTACTACAATGTGGCCCTGATTTCATTCAAAATGTCTAGCTGATACTTAATTTCAGGCTCACTCTGTAGGCTCCTCACCTCCCTCCCTGGGGCAGCTGCTCCGCATGGATTTGCAGCACAGTGTTGAGCTTTCTGTTGCGCTCCAGCTCACACCTGGTTGAAAAGGGTCACAGGGCAGGAAAACTTTCCTCAGCAGCCCTCCCAGCAGGACTGTGCTGAAGGAAAGACTCCCAAGCTCACAGCGCAAAGCCCTCTCCTCTCCAAGAGCACATGCCCAGCTCTTACACGAACGGGGCATTCATGCTCCTTATCACACCTCCCAGCCCGAGGACTCTCCTTCACCAGCGCCCACGGAAATGCCACTTCTGCACAAACAACAAATAACCACTCAATTGTTCCCTGTTAACAAGCCAAGAACAAGAACTTACTGAACCTGGGCTGTCTTCTCCTGCTGGGCCCTGCACCTCTGCATCACATACCACACTGGGACTCAGAACCCCTGTTGTACCCTGGAAGAAGAAAAGGAAAAGTCTACTGAGTGCCAGCCCCACTGGAGCATCCATGTGCTGGAATAAGCCTTTGATAACAGGCTGCAGAGAGGCAGCCATGCCAACCACAAGACAGCTGCCCAGCTGCATTGCTTGCTGACCTTTCCAGGTAAGTCAGGTATTACAATTTGTACTATTAGCCATGCAGCATTGAACATATGCTTCACATGCTGTACCGAGCCCCACTGTGCTCTATAATCACTCTATTTTTGGTAGTGCAAACCTCAGCATCTAGATGCTAGCTAGCTAATGGTTTGCACATTATGCTCAGATTTGTTGCTGTGACAGTACCTGTCTCTGGGACTGTTAACTGGGTGGTCAGATTCCCAGTGATGTGAATATGCTTCAGCAAAGCCGTAAAGCAAGAAGAGACTGCTCTATAGGATGCTCAGCAAAGCATGTAGCCTATCTTAACATTCTTCCCAGCTACCACCCTTTTAGCAGTTGCTCCTTTGCTGAAGGAGTAGAAAGAGTGAGTCACCTTATTTCCTGCAAGGTACATATGGGTTATCACAGCTCAGTGGCTGCAAGGCCACTCACTTAGCACCATAACCGCATCTGGAGGCCAAGGATGGGGCTGGCAGCCTTATGACTTTATAATTCCAGCTTTTGCCAAGCAATAACTGCTTCTACGATAAGCGAGAAGCAGGTAAGATGGGGTAGTAATTCAGCGAGAGTCCCATGAGCCAAGCTGGCAGGCAGCACGATCACATTGCAGTTGTGTTTACCACCAAAGGCAAGGGAGCCAGGCAATAAAAGCAATCACATCTCAAAAGGCAATTTCCTTGTATTTAAAAATAAATACTGAAGACTAATTTAGTGATGAGCAGGAACTTGGAGAAGTAGGTTTTTTTCTAGATTGGATTCAATACCCCATAGTTTGTTTGCAGGTACCTAAACTAATGATCATTCAAAAACCAGCTTCCTGGGGCATCCCATTGCAATGCAGAGCAGCGCCTGCGCCCGTCCTGCTGCTGCAGCTGCGTGCCTCCATGAGCCCACCACCGCATTAGCAGTCCCACGCACGCTGAGATTTGCATAAAAGGAGCAGTTATCAGCAATTACGGCTTGCCAAGGCAAAATTCTTCAAGGCCGCTTTACAACTAGTGACAGATGTAGCATTCCCAAGTTTAAGTTATAATTTATTCTTAGACTGGGCAGAAACATAAGGAAAACACACTGTGCATTTTGCAAAGCCGCTCATTTAGGCATCTGAAAAATAATAAAAAAGGGGGAAGGAGGGAAGATGAATAGGGACAAAAGGAAAGAATAAACTGCAGGCACAGAGCCAGAATTTAATATTCAACAAGAGTGACAAATATCCAGACTGATTTGCTTCTGAACAGGTCAACTTTTACCTTTTATTCACACCAGAAGATACCAACACCCCATATTTCCCAACTGTCCTGTTCCTTCCTGGTTTAATCACAGGTAATAATCACAGTCTGCAGGCCTTAATCGAGCTGCATTACAAATATCAGACCAAACGCCTGGGAAGGAAGGGAAGAAGGGACTGCAGCAAAGAGCAAGCCCATTCCCACCTAGGACATGAAGCAGCACTGGAACCTCTCTTCCCATGCTTCCCCCATCTCTGCCATAAACCCAGCCCTAGAGGGAAGCGCAGGCTGAAGAGCCACCACATTCTGCAGGATGCTCCTGTGGCTCTAGGTGCCAGGACATCCAGGACCTGGTGAAAATCCCTCGTACCTTGCCGGCAATTCCAGCTCTCCTCAGTATCATTCCAACTCACTATGCAAAGTCTGTGCCAGAAAAGGTGAGTGAACTGGGACAGAAATTTCTGAGGGAGTTTTTGCACGTGGTAATCACAGGATAATTCAGGCTGGAAGGGACCTCAGGAAATCTCTAGTCCAACCCCTGCTCAAAGCAAGGTCAGCAACGACATATGATGAGGTTGCTCAGAGCTTTAGGATCTGTAATGCCAGGTCAGCATCTCCATTCTGCATGCTTTCCAGAAAGCAATTCACTCTCTCTTTCCTCACAAGAGGAAACAAAGCTGGGATGAGGAGTTTTCTCCCACCTGCTCCCCTTACAGAAATGCAGACCCTTGGTGGCTGCCCAGACAGCCACAGTCTCAGATCAAAAATCTTGGCTCGTGCACCCACAGATCCTCCGAGGCAAAGTCCTTCTCTTGCTCTACAGAAGATTCTTTCTGGTCCCTGTGTGGATTGCAGTTATATTCCCGCTTTCAAGAGGGTTTCCAGATGCAGAAGTGGCATGGCCACTGTTCAAATCAGCGGGCTGATCTGGAACAATCAGCCCACCACAAGATGGTAGCTTCCTGCACGTGGCAGAAATTAGATAGTCATCCCACCATGGGCATGCGGCACTTACGATCCATAGCGCAAGTGTGTTAGAAAACTCAGTTCAACCAATCTGCAATGTTAACAAGCAATTTAATAATGAACAGAAGCAAGAAGACAGAGAATCTGGACACCTTCCTGATGTCTGTAAATTTTAACCAATATGTGTTCAGGACCTCCTCTGGGGAATCAGAAACCATTCTGATATGATAGTATAGAATGATAAGTGAGATGGGTTCACTGGTTTCTGCAGGCTTTGGACATCTATAATTCAAAATCCACTGCATATTTTAAATTGTTTTCATATTTGATACAGCACAAGTGAACCCTTCTGTGAGTGAAATGTTGTTCTGAAGCTGTGAGCAACTGTCCAGCTGTTTTAAAAAGGAACTGTTGGCGTTTAACCCCAGCCAACTAAGTACCACCCAGCTGCTCGCTCACTCCCCCTGGGTGGGATGGGGGAGAGAATTGGAAGAGTAAAAGTGAGAAAACTCCTGGGTTGAGATAAAAACAGTTTAATAGGGAAAGCAAAAGCAGTGCACACAAGCAAAGCAAAACAAGGCATTCATTCACTGCTCCCCATGGGCAGGCGGGTGTTCAGCCATCCCCAGGAGAGCAGGGCTCCATCACGCGTAACGGTGACTGGGGAAGACAAATGCCATCACTCTGAACGTCCCCCCCTTCCTCCTTCTTCCCCCAGGTTTATAAGCTGAGCGTGATGCCATACAGTGTGGGACACCCCTGGGGTCAGCTGTCCTGGCTGTGCCCCCTCCCAGCTTCTTGTGCACCCCCAGCCTTCTCAGTCAGTAGAGCATGAGAAACTGAAAAGTCCTTGACTAGTGTAAGCACTATTTAGCAACAACTAAAACATCAGTGTGTGATCAACATTATTCTCATCCTAAATCCAAAAGACAGCACCGTACCAGTTATTAGGAAGAAGATTAACTCCATCCCAGCTGAAACCAGGACAGCAACTTCAGCATCACAGATGCTTTGCTGAAAGCTGACTCCAGCATAACTCTGTGCATGAGCTCCAGGTCACAGTAAATATCATTATTAGTACTGCAACATCATGTGCTCAAAGGGCACAGAACACCAGCACTAAAGCCTAATTTTCTTTGCCCCACATCCGCTCTGCATTTGAACAGGATGGGTTCCCTGCCTGCACTGTGCAAACACAAGGAGGATGCACAAATGTAAACTCACATGGCAATTAAAGTGTCCCCCAGGGCAGACAGCTGCAGCAATTTCAAACACTGACCTAGCACTGTAGTCCTGGGCCAGGGAGGCATGGGAGGTCACTCGGCGGGAGTGAATCCTGCACCCATCAGTCATAGCTAGTGGATAGAAAGGGATGGCACATGCTCCAAGAGTTTTGACTCTTCGGAGGTTTTTCCCTGCTAAAATCAACAGGTCTCTCCACCATGTACAAACTTTATTCCCCAAACACCTAATCAAGCCTAGTCTAACTCTGCAGAGCAGAGCAGAAAGCTGCATGCTGCGTTCAACAGCCACCACCACCCAAACTGCTCAGGAAAACGTTTCCAGAATTTTTTAGTATGTACAGATCAAAGCAGCATTCTCAATGCCTTGTTTCCAAAAAAACAGGTGAACAGACTTGGCTAAAATAATAGTAATTTTAGAATACCTACACACAGCCTACAGCTGTGTTTGTAGAGAAGATCAACCCAAGCAATTAAGTCTGACAAAATTAACAGCAACTAAAACCAGCCTTGCAATTTCCAGGAAACCGAGGTAAAGAAAGCACTGACACATCTATTGTAATTCACACACAGTTGTTTGCAGCATTGTTCACACACTGGATAAATATCAGAGCTATTTTTGCTTGCATAGGTTTTGTTACCCCCTCAGCTATCTGTGAGTGTCTCATTTTGCAATGAAAATGAGACAGCAGTCCCCTTACAGGTAAGATACTATGAAGCTCAATATACGTAACATGTAAATTCAATTTTCCCTGACATAAATAGCAGTTGTGTACCTTTAGAATGGGACAAACTATCGTTAAATCTTAGAGTTCCAAAGAAAGGAGAGAAGCTATGAAGGGGGCAAGTACTGCTCCCCACAGGGCAGCAGGCAGCAATCTGCCTCCTCCACAGTGACTTCTGAACACACTCCCTGGCACCTCCAGCATTCCAGGCTACGCCACTGCCTAAGCAACAGCCTAACATTTCCTCTCCCTCATTGCAAGGTTTTTTCTTGCTGCCTTTCTCTATACTCTTCATAAAAAGCAGGATTAAAGTCCCTAATGAATTTCCTGCGATCCTCATCCTCTCTTGCAGGGTCAAGCCGTGCACAGGATCAAAGCCATTTAGCTCATCTCTGCAAGTGGGAGGCAGGAGTCCTGTGAATCAGCTGTGGGACTAAGAGGTCACTTCTGACGTGGAGGTTTTCTCCAGGGGGGTGGTGGCTCCGCACCCTCTTCTCACTCACAGCACAATCAGATCCCACTTGAATAAATTTTCTTTTTTCCCTGCTCTCATATATGCCCTGCTTACACGCTGGGAGCAGACACTTGTAACTGGAAAGAGGCGCATCTGCCAAGGCCTTCAGAGCCACCTGTCCTCCTTCCGTGCTCATACCACCTGCAGTTTTCCCACTAAGGCTTGTCTATTTAAATTCCACCTCCCTTTCCATCCTGTTTCTACTCATTCATGCTAAGATGGTAAATACATCATTAAATTATATGGAGGCATAGCCACTTGCAAGGAAGAGAAAGAAAAGTTCTGATTTGAAAATAGTTACTACCTATATAAATACATAGATGCATGTCTTTATACGTACAATATGTGAATTGTATGCAGATGGTAGATTCATGGCTTGCTATATTGTGAAACCACTGTGAACTTGTTTAAGCAATGAGCAGGTAAGGGCAGACTTTGAAGTCACTGCTTACAAGACTATGTCCAATGCAGGCCACGAACATGAACAATTTCTGTATCTGTACCTGTAAGATCCACAAAGATATGTGTGGCTCTGCTTTCCAGCTTCACATAATCTAAAAGAGTATTTGTCCTTCAGAAAGAGGGGACAGTCAAGGGACTATGAATAATAACAGAAAAGCGATAAACAAAAGATGCAGCAAAGGATGATGTGCTTTCAGTGGAGATTTGGAGAGAGATGAGTAGTGGCTGAGGCACTTATGACAAACATGTTCCAGCAGATGCAGCAGAAGATGATCCAGTTTTGGTCCAGTAAAAGCAGGGAGGCAGGGATGTACACAGTCCCTGAGGTCGAGGCAAGCCATTCAGAAGAGCTGCACCTCTAGTATCTGTTTGCAACCATCTCTGTCTTGAAGTTCTTGCTTTCCACATGATGAATTACACATTGCAATATCATATTCTGCTTAATTACATACACTGGACTCCAAGAAGAAAAGTACCCAGTAAGGAAGAGGCAGCTGACTTCAAACATACACAAAAATACAAAAGTTGGATTACCCATTGAGTTAGAAAATTGGTCAGCTGCAAAAAGTGACTGATGAGTTGGGAGGATATTTTGGGGTGACTGCTAATCCCTCTTCCTGCAATGATCAGATATTTATTTGGGACACTGAAAAGAAATGAGATTTCATTCCCAGAAAAATAATTACTCATCTCTGAAACTCTTCAGCATTATTCTTTTCTTTTTCTCTCTTAGTACTTTTGAAGTGCTGCAGAAATGCAATAAAAACCAGCCCATCCTCAATCTGTGTAGCTTATCCCTCGTTAATCTTTATGTATCTATAACTTGTAAAGTAATAGTAGTAACAAACGGTTTGTACCTCAGTCAACATGACAGCGATTGCTTCCGACCTCAAAGCTCTTCGACCACCCTCACAGACAGATACAAAAATCCCAAAGTCAAGCGTCTGCCACAGTAAGGGTGTTTATAGTCCAACAGACCTATTTCCATCCAAGACAAACACGAGGAGGTTTCGAAGACCTTGAACGCTAACTGCTGATTTTTTGCCAGGCACAGTCCCCTGGCAAGGCAGAAGCAAACACATATGGCTACTATGCTGGTGTTCCTAACCAGCAGATACCTGCTGCCAACTCCACACCAAAGGAGGAGAAAACGGTCTCTCCATTTGATTGTCTCAGCTAGGAGGGCTGGGGAGGTGCGAATGCGATCCCTGCAAATCTCTGTGTGGTGCGCTGGAGGCAGGGTCACCTCCTGTTAATGCCGCAGGCCCTCATGTTTCTTCTGTGGTGGGTTGGTCTTGGCCAGCTGCCAGACCCCCACCCAGCCGCTCTCTCACTCACGCTCCTCAAACAGGACAGGGGAATAAAATAAGATGATTAAAAGCTCATGGGTCAAGATAAAGACAGGGAGATCCCCTACCAATTATTGTCATGGGCAAAACAGACTGGATGTAGGGAAAATCAATTTATAGCCAATTAAAATAGATCTGGAGCATAAGAAACAAAAGCAAAACTAAAACAACACCTTCCCCTCATCTCCTTTCCCAGGCTCAACCTCAGTCCTTCACTCCCAACTCCTCTACCTCCTCCCTGGAATGAGAAACAGGGGGCTGAGGTGAACACTGCCGCTCCTTCCTTCTCACACCTTCCCCCTGCTCCACCATGGTCTTCCATGGCCTGCTCCACTGTGGTCCTCTCCCTGGGCTGCTGGCAGTACCTGTTCCACCATGGTCCTCTCCACAGGCTGCAGGTGGCACCTGCTCTTGTGCCTGGAGCACCTCCTCTCCCTCCTCATTCTCTGACCCTGGCCTTCTCCCTTTCTCACTTTTCCCCCCTCGTTCCTCTGCCTGCATGTTTTTTTTTTCCCTTTCTTCGATATCTTCTCCCAGTGACACCACCAGCAACACTGACAGGCTCAGCTGTGCCCTGGTGGGTCTGTTGGAGCCACCTGGAGCCTGCTGCATTCGGCAGCCCTGCCCTCACCTCACAGAGCCACTGGCAGCCCCACGCACAGGTACAGCTTGGCAAGGTGTCACTGCACCACCGCTCTAAGGAACAAGGTTGGTGCCAAGCAGCTCCCGGAGAGACAGAAGGATGGAGGAAAGTCCTCAAAGGAAGCTGGAAGTGAAATGAGGTTGCAATGAAAATTCAGGGCTTGCCAAAGTCTCTGGTAAAGAGGTGGGAAGGAGGGTGAGAATGTTCCCTTGCTGTTACCAAGTAGGGAAACAGCTCGTTTACACCTTCATGAGTCTAACAAAGCATTTCATCAAAACTTCTGATGCTGCCAACTACACATCTGTCCCTTAAAAAAGGATGAACAGTGTGGGTAGATATTCAACAAATTCCCTAAGAAACCGAACTTTGTTATTTCTCCCACTTCAACCAATTCTAATGATGAAAAATGGGTTGGAATTGTGCAAGGGAAAATGTAGGATAACCACCAAGAAAACCTTCCTGCAACATCTCACAGGGCTGTGGCAGCGCTGCTCAAAGGGAGCAAGAAAAGCCCTGTTTCATATGTTAAATACTACAGCAAAAAGTACTCGTCCACGATGGAAAACAATCAGGCTAGCTCAGACTGGCACAGTTTCAAAACACCCCCAGCTACACACAGACAAATTCTTAGTGCCGATTTCCACTCTGAAGTCAGGAACCGCTGAGTTATACCCCAACCTTCTCCCGATTTCACCATAACAGAATAGTTCATTTTTTCCCCACTGTACATGTCCAACTGCATGTTCAGACACAATTAAAATTACTCCTTTCCTGAAAAAAAGATTTGTGGATTCACTCTGATTCTTTTTAACTCCTGCCAAGGTTCTGGATCTCTTGCCAAGCCTCTGTTTCACTGCTAATATAGACTGTGCTTATTGATTTTGGTACAAGCAAGAAGGAATGAATTGTGAAATTCAAAATCACAAAAACTGTGATTTTAAGCTCCAAATATCAAGCTGCTGGATTGCTGCACTTTGATTTATGGGGTCTAATAATTGCCACCTTTTCCAAACCATAGTTACCATGAAAAGCTACCTTCTGTGTCTTGTAAAGTCTCTAACATATTATATTTGCTATTTGTAAAAAGGTAAACAAAACAAAAAACATGCCCAAGGAAATAGGGGTTTTCCTGTCACATCCTACTCTCTCCCATCTAAGCAGATCCTCATGGTGGTTAATAGTAACCAGTATCAGAGATATTATGTGGATTTCCTTAACAAATGAGGATGTCACACACCCAGCTGTTCAGATGTCCTGAGTACTCCTACACCGTGATGCAGCCTTGAACAGTCTTAACCAAGCCAGCCGCCAGGACTTGCGCCTTGCTGGCTGTAAACCCAGGAGCAGCTCCCATGCAAACCGCTCAGATGAGCAGCCCCCGGTAGCTTCCCAGCTGAGAGCGGGGCTGCCAAACTCCCTCTCCCCCTACCTGTGCCTCAGCAGCCCACAGCAAGAGCGCTGAGCGTGCTCCAGTCTGCTGGGTTGCATTGCGTCCTGACACCTTGGGGCCAGGGGACATGTTCACACCAATGTGTGCACACGCATACAGGTAGCTCAATCTCTATCTAAAGGTGGCAAATTTAGGCTAGGTGTACTGAGCTCTCTGATGCTGGCTAAATCCCGACCTGAGCACAGGTTGCTGCGTATGATATGCAGATGATGGACAAGTCTAGTGCTGGACTCACATAAGACTGAAAGGGTTAATTTATCAAATGAGGATTTTTCAGAAGACACCTTGTTCGTTAAATTACTATCTGTAGTCGGTATGTGCACGCCTGACCCTAAGCACTGCTGTGTGGGTCCCAGCTAGAGCTGGGATAAGGGCTGCATGCCGTACAGGGAAGTGACAGACTGTAGCTTCAAAATAGGCTAAGAATTTGGAAAGAGTTACACAAATCTGTGTTCTTATTTTTTTCCAGGAGGAAAATCCGACCCAAAGAAAGCTCACTGTGAGAATGCATGCCCGACAACACCAACAATCTTTGATATCACATGTTAACATTCCTGTGCAAGTTATGAGGCAGCTTCCAAATCCCACACTTAATCCTGGTGTCTGCTGTTGCTGAACAATTCAGCCTTCTGTCAACAGCTGTCTCTGCTCCAGTCACTGAATGGCTCATATTTGGCACAGCAAAACCATTATTTATAGCACGGCACGCTTTCACGACAGCCTCTTTGCATTCCTTTTGATAAACAATTGCAAATAGAGTATGGAGAGAAGAGGTGATCAGTGCTTGAGCACACATCTGTAGTGTGCTGGGAACCATGTCTAGCAGCTTGGGGCTCTTTGGGCTGGTACAAGGTGCAAGTTTCCCAATAAAATCTTCCGACCTCTGATTTCACATCAGCTGATTTGGCAGTGCAGGAAAATGCTGAATGCCCCGCTCCCACCCAAGCATCTGCACAGCCCAACATGCAAACATCATCTTGGAAATGACCGTCACCTGGGATGTGACCCAGCAGACCAACTGATGGCCCAGCAGACCAACTGAGCTACATTGGCATTTTCCCTTCCACTCTACCTGATGGCTCTTTAAAAAGGTGAAAAGTCAGAGGAGCAACTCATCTGCTTGCAGCTACTGCAAAGCAGCTGGGATTTCTCAGAAGGTATCCCCATAGCCCAGGTTAAACCATCATATGCGGCACAAGATGCACATCAAACTAATCAATTTTAAATAAAAGTATGCCAAGGGTGTGCTCCTTTAGTTCAGGCTGTTCAGGCACTTCAATAACCGGAACATGGCAAAGGTCAAGGGCAGTAAAGACCTGGATGCATATGAGGAAAAGCCACTGTTTGTGTTATGTGCAGCCATGTAAAGGAAACCATCAAGCTGGAAGGAGAGATCTTTCCCTGTGGACTGATGGGTCCCTGCAATTCTGATGTGTGAACTATCCCACCTTATCGTGATCTGTTCTTTTAAGATCTTTATATTTTCCAAGTTGCAAATTAATGAGACAAGATGCCACTACATGTCACAGTACTGGAAGATAATGTTGGCAGGTGTAATCCCAAGAGCTTTCTTCATTTTAAGGAAAAGTAGCTTTGGTATAATCCAGGAGAACAATGCAGGTATAGGGGAAACTCATCGATAACTTACTAGCCCCATTCAAGCAGGCTTGTTTCATTAATCCATCACGCTGACTTTCCTTGCCAGCACATGGTAGCAAAGAGCTGCAAAAGCCTTCTCTAGCTGGGAAACCAGTGAAGCTCCCTGGGCAAGGAACAAATGCTTGTCTGGCAGTGACCCTCAGCCTTGCTCTGGGGGGTCAGGTTAGTGTCTCCACCCAGCTGACTGCAAGGACAGCTTTGCAGAGGGAAGGCAAGTGGCATCTTTCTTTTCTAATTGAACAGGACGGGTGATTGATCGTGAGGGTTTGTTAGAGAGGCTGTAACAGTGAAAGCGCACATCTTTGTCACTCAGGGATACTTGGTGCTTAATTGTGCTGCTTAAAGGGACAGGCCATTAATCCTCAGGGCGTCTGTCCCTTGCACAGACATTTCTGAACCAGGCTTTCCTAGTTTTCAAAGCAAAAGGGCAGAGCTGGCTTCAGTCAGTGCAAAATCCCAGAACGACACTGGGGATCTTCACAGGCCGACCTTTGGTTTGGGACCCTTCCTTTCCAGGCTGTCTCTAAAAAAAGCTGGTGATTTCAATTTCTTCAGAAAATTACAGTTCCCACTGTACCAGCCATCAGCTGTAACCTTCCGAGTTAAAGCAAAGGATGTGGAAAGTGTTATTAATTTTGATTTCCTAAAAAACTGGGAATATTTTAGAAAGGACACTGAATCTTATAACTTGCATATACAACAGCAAGGAACATGTTATTCTATATGTCAGGCATATCTCAAAGTACACAGCAAGCATTCTTCTTCCAGTTACAAAAAATAACCCCCCCAAGCCCAAGTCTCAGTGCATGTATATGTACTTCAGGTCTCTGGAATAATCTCACATCTTGTGAGTCATATACAGTCATTCCTTATGAGTCAACCCTATTGTTTCTAAGCATCATTCTTATGCTTTTTCATTAGGCTATAAAAAGTGAAGAAAGATAACACTGATGCCGCTGCCCTAATAAGCTGACATAATTGAGCCCTTTTTGCAAAAAAATAGAAAGGTAGGATTTGTCGTTGGTCATTAAGAATGAAATCTGTTTCCAAAATGGGTATAGGGGGGCCTCAATCAGGCTAACGGTGAGCTTGAAAAAGTTATTTACTTCAATAAGAATTTAATATGACACATCTCTAGCTCCTCAGTTGCCAGGTACATACCCTCTACCTGCTCCTTTCAGATGCAGGGATCTGGTGGTGGGACTCTTGCGCTGAGCAGTCCAGAGAGGGAATCATCTGTTTCGTGATGGGCGCCATGAGTGTTTAATGGAGAGATGGCCCTGCCAGCCATGTAGATCCAGATAAGTCAGAGACTAAAAGCAAGACTGCTGAAGAGTACACAGTGACCAGAAGAAGACTTAGAAGCAGCAAAATGAGCAACACAGAAACCTTCTGGACATGCACAAGGGCTCCAGCACGTTGACAAGTGACGACTGGGCTCCAAAGCCATGGGAGAAGGGCAACCCTGCTCTGAATCACAGGCTGTCCCCAAGACCTGGCATTGCCCATCCACAGGGCCTCTCACAAGCAGGCTGCCTAGATTCAGGCTGCCTACAAATCCAGCATGTCTGTGCAGCAAATCAGCTCGGGTTTCTTCCAAGAAGGAAATCTTGCCCCCTTTTCCCACTGTGCTCCCCCAGCAGAGCACTCAGACCATCTCTTCAGCCTGTTGTTGCTTCTGCAAGGACAGGCAGGGTAGCTGGGCCATGACTTTAAGCAAATATGTTCAGGGAGGTACTGTTAACCACTCTACACCCAGAAGTCCCTGTGGGAATACCACAAAAAATTGTCTCAGAGCCAAAAAGCTCTCCAGCACAGATCTAAAATGGTCACCTGCACAGACTATGAAGTATACATATATTTTATTATTTTATTTTCATTTGAATTACAGGGGCCCCACCGCACTCTGATTGATTTCCTGCATGTGACTAATGAGATAGCTCCAAACAAGTGCTGCTCTGAGTCATGTATCTTTTCCCCTTCAAACGTTAGCTACCTGTCAGATTACAATGACAGCTCCATTAGTTTGGGATTCTGTTGGACAAAACAAGAGCAAATGCCTTGAACAGCAGAAACCTCCAGTGGCCTGCATGCAGCGGGGGTGATCTAACCATCCGTTATAGCACTCTGCTTCACACAAAGATGTAAACCACATACATCTTGATTCTTTTTGATATAGGTGGAATCACTACTGCCATTTATGCTCCTTATATTGAAATACCACACAGTCTTTCCAGAAACCATTTCTGCAGTTTATACTCAAAATAATCATATATGACCTTTGCAGACAGACCTTACTAAGAATCTCTAGTCATTCATGCACTTAGTTATTAGGGCTTTAAACGAAGCTGATAATAATTTACATACTGAGAAGGTCTGTTACATCACCTCAACATACTAAAATGACACTTATGGTTTCCCCTAGAAAGTGAGATGTAACGTAGGCCAAGTCATTTAGGAGATGATTGTGCTGGAGCCAGCAGCAGGAATAGCTACATTAGCAAAGAAAATGCATGTAGGCAAAAGAGAGCAGGGTTTGCCCTTTCTAGTGGCTCAAATTTTGGTTTGATTATATGGTATGACATTATAAGTTTAATAGCAAGTACTCCCTCCTCTCCTCCTTATAACACATAGTGCAGACTTTTATTTTTCCAAGTGTCCTGCCTTTGCCTGCATTAAAATCCCACTCTCCTCTCCCTGGCCCTGAAGAGTTATTAGGCTGCATAATCAGTTTTATGAATAGGTGTGACTTGGAATGCCTCCACTGCAGACTTGACCTCGGGGTAAAATGGAGATGCAGTGTGATCTGCTGGGAAGTAGGCAAATGTGTGAGCTGGCGAGCAGTGAGGAGGTACCTGAAATACAGAGGTGACTAAAGCCTTTCTTTGTCGTTTTGATTTTACTAGGCTATTTTAAAAATGTGGTCTCCCAGCTTTACATTCATAGCACACTGGCTAGATTCACAGACACCCCACAGCACAGGTACCGCATCCTTTTGAAAATCCTCGATTTTGGGAGGTCCCTCAGCACTAGCACTGCAGTTTTTTATTACCTGGACAATTTATGCATGCAGCCCCCAGTGAGTGCCTTATGAATCCCTGTTCATACAACATCTGCAATTTGCAACCTTTTTATTTCCAGGTTGGGATTTCTGCGAAACACAGCATTTGTGTATTACAGATTAGCACGTCATGGTCCCCAGTTGTTGCCTAATTCTCCCTAGGTTTCCCAGCATCCCCCCTCCAGCACGGTCCCTCTTGAGCTTCATCACCACTGGCCTGGGACCAGCTAACACCACCGCGGTTCTGCTGACTAAGTGTACAGGTATCATGGTATTGACAATCAGGACTTGGCTCCTGGAGGAGTAACAGATGCACCGGGCTCCCAGTGGCCTGGGAAGCAGCAACATATGCTGCAGTCATTAGTGACTGTTGAGCAACGAGGGAGTCTGACACGTCTGATTTGCTTTACCTTCCGCAGCAAGAGTAATTGTGGCTGTTCACAGGACACAGCATAATGTGCTCAACCGAAAAAGCGTGAATAAATGGTATAATCAAAGTGCAAAACCCCCATTGCTGCTCCTGCTCAGCCCCACAGACCAGTTGTTCACACCAGAAAGCAAAAGGCAAAAGCCAGCAGGGAAACATTTTGGAAGCACTGTAAAAAATTGACATAATAGAGCCCTGGACACTCAGGCCCAAACAGGGTTGTCACCTCCTGATGTGAGGCCAGTTGCTCTTTGTGTCCAACGTTAGCTGGAAGGCCCCACCATCAGCCGAGCTCCTGCCAGCGCTGCTGCAATGTGTGCCATGTCTGAGCAGCCTCAGGTACAGGGCTGCATTTCTCTGAAAGGTCACAGTCTGGAAAAGAATGTGAGAATGGCATCTCGCGTAGTGCTCCTGACATAAATGTTCCCTTGCAGAAAACAGAGATGATTATGCCCTTGTAAATGACAAACCTCATTAGGAGAAACAACGTTCGTGCCTTTAACCTCGCCTCTCCATACCCAATGTACCTCTCCTTAACCTCAACACTGTGGCAGTGACTAGAATATTTAGAGAAAACACAGCTGAGAAGTGACTGCTTTTCTTTCCTTCTGGCTTTTCTGACAATTAGCAGAGCTGAAAGCCAGGGTACTTTAAACAGTATAAATGAACTTGGGGATTAGTTGGTTGTTTCCTCCTGAATGAACATGAAAACATATTAGGGGGCTGAACTTTTATGTTGCACTATGACACTGTCATATTTCTTCATAGCTTTATTTCATATTTTTCCTATCCTCCATTGACTTTAACCCTCTTAAAAGCACAAAGGAGGAAGGGGAAAAGGAAAAAAAAAGATTTTATGCAATTTTTATGACATAATTAATGAGTGAATATTTCTTTTTTTCTCGTTCGTTTTCAAATATTTAACACTAAGCAGACTGCTCCAAAAGTACAATATTTTCGGAATAAGA
>VZTV01001340.1:0-12442 GCA_013400875.1 Anhinga rufa | reverse complement strand
AAAAAACCACCATGGTACTTTGTGAACCTTTATCTGCCTATACTACATTTTCATTTAGTGCTCTTGCTCGCATTGCTAGGAAAATATTGAAACGGATCCTCTGTACAGATCTGCATTTTCTATTTCTTTGTTTTTTCAGCCCAGCATTTAAATATGGTTTGCTCTGTTCAATTAAAATGCATTTTCTCTTGAGAACCAGATGATGATCAGTTTCACAAACCTGGAGTTAAAATTTTCCTTCAGCAGCACCCAGCAAATGGAAAAACAGAGACAAAACATTTTAATCACATGTGTATAAAATACACCAGGGTTCATTAAATACGATTTAAAGTTGCCTGCTTGTTTTGGAGACTCTTTAAAGCTCCTGCTACCCCAAACTCAGAAGTGTAATGTGATTCCTGATCTATTGAATTTTGTAAGATGGCTGTAGTGGGTTCCATTATATATAAATTGGATGCAGCTAATTTACAATCTCCGATATATACTTTTATCTCAAAATGCCCTGTGAGGCAATTGTGTAAAGTACTTTATCAGGGATTGTTGTTGGTAATATTGCAAGATTTCATGATGTAAAAAATACATCAATGTCATTTAAATTGAACAAAATGGTTCCCGCTTTTTTTCCTGTAGAGCATTTTTAACCATCTTCTCAACAAATTTGTTCAATAAATACTGTATGAAACAAACATTTTGCACTTTGTCCCACAGATACAATTTGCCAACCTGATTGATTTCTTTCTCTACAACTAATCTGATTTCTTTAGGCTATATATCTTCCCTTTTATTAAAGATGATGCAATCTTAGCTTTTTATCATACACACATCCACCACACTAAAAAGAGAGAAGATTTCGTGAACTAGCCTTGCAACCAAATAGAAAAACCTGACACAAATCTCATAAAGCTGATCCCAAAAGATAAATGGCACAATGAGACCAAAGTTATACAAATTCAGAAACTTACCCATGCAGAGCAATATGGGCAATGGGATTTTTCTTCCCATGACAGATACAGAAAACAAGTAACTTCATGGTATCTATAATGCCTTGTAAAACAAGCTCACACTAATGTTGCACCCACCTCCCCCAAATCTTGCTGTCTCTGAACTGTGAGAACTCAGAAGCAGAGCTACATTTTTTTTTAGCCTTTCCCTGTTTTACTTCTTGCAGAATCTCACCAGTATGTTTTGAGTCCAATCAAAGTTATGCTCATTTACTTTTAAACAGTGTTCCTGGTAAGGCAACAACCTCAAACTCATCTCCCTGTTCTTTTACTAATTGCCCACATGTCTTTGGGCAAACTCGTAGTCCTTCCTTTCCTCAGCATCTGCAGTTATCTGCCTTGGCTGTGGACAATTTTGGAGTCTCTTTCCCATTCAAGAAGCCAGAAGCTTAGTACCACTGTAATACAAAGAACAATAATTGTTTTCAAATGTTGCAATAATATTCTCAAACAGCATTGAAGTGTTTTGTGTTTGTTGCCTCTCCCATAGTGCAAAATCAAATGAATTCAGTTTACACGCCTTGGGATCTGCTCATCACATTGTTCCTTTGGGGCTGAACTTCTTATCACTATCTGTGACCCCAGTTAAGGTCCGGTTTTCATTAGGCAAAGCCATACACAGACAGCCCCAGGAGAATCAAGGCTCCGTTATTGCCAGGATTTTAAGCGCAACAGTAGGTGCCTATCCAGTGCCTTGGAGAGCCTTTCCATCATTTGAAATCATAGAATAAAGGTCTGCCCACACACAGATCCATCTCAGGCCATATGCTTCTTTAACAAAGGGATAAAAGATGACTTTTGCAAACTGCCTGGAAAGTTAACAGCTCTAGTCTCTGGCAGGTCAAGGCGGGAGTGGATTCCAGCAGGGAACCGCAGCCCATGTCCTGCCAGCAGCACTGCTCGGCTTGAGGGTGCTCCAGCTGGAACACCTCCATTCCATGTTCGTGGCGATGTGCAAGTTTCAAGGAACACAGCCTCATGTCCAGACCCCTTCTCAAGTTTTTAAGGCCAGCAGCAAACAAACAAACAGGAATCCAACTCAGCTCATTTATTTTAATTTGCAAATTGAATGAATTGAAGTTGGAAGGAGGACAAGGAGGCTGTGACTACACCGTATTATCAAGGCAGAACCCATTTTTACAGCAAAATCACTCCTCGAAGCCTAAATACTGGTCAACAGACAGGTGGCCAAATCTTTCAAACATAGAGGAAATCAAGCTAAGCTTATAACTGAGCCGCAATACCAGAGGGTCCAAAAAGACTAGTGCTGGGTAGTATCAAACCACTGATTCCAGACCGTGGGGGGAAATCCCTGAATCTCAATGAATATACGTTTGGGGAGCTTTAGGCTCTATTCTGTAACTTGCAATTACATTACAGCTTTTTTATTCAGAAGTGATTTCAAAGGAAAGAGGAAAAAAGACGGGGTTGTGTTGGTGCTGGGACCTGTCCCTTTAGGAGTTAACAAGAACATGAGGGGCTGAGCATGGAGGCAGCAGGGACAAGGGCACCACACAATGGCATGGCCATTCTCTCACTGAGTCAGCTAGGGGGTTGAAGGTTATCAGCGTACCCTCACTACAGGCAGCAAATCTGCCTGTGCTGCAGCACCTGCTGTTGATAGCAATCTTTCTCCCGCTCCAGCTAATGGCATAATTTCTAAGGAGACAGGATCAGATCCACGGTTTCCCATTCAAGCAGCAACAGGATAATTAATTTTGCCTGTCTGGAAAGAATGTATATAAACTTAAAGCCACTAAAACCTCAAGCTTTTACAATGAGGTACGAAATGAAGCCCACCTTTTCCTTTATTTACCCATACTTCACACATCACCTAGCCAAGCAGG
This sequence comes from Anhinga rufa, assembly GCA_013400875.1. NCBI lineage: Eukaryota > Metazoa > Chordata > Aves > Suliformes > Anhingidae > Anhinga > Anhinga rufa. The sequence continues at coordinate 9,594 of VZTV01001340.1, read as the reverse complement.
CCAACTAAATTATTTATGGCAGACCAAAGAGCCCATTTCTGGAAGATGCAGAGCCCTTGAAGTAGAAAAGAAGATGCTTTTGCAGAATAGGAGCTTTGTGCAAAGATGCAAAGTCCTCACGTGATGCTAACTTTTCATGCTTTGAGCAACACACAAATGAGCAGGAAATCAGCTAATTAGGCACGGTACTGTAATTGCTTATTTTATGAAGTGGAGAGGGAGGTGTTCAGCACTTCTATAAGATAATAATGTAGAGGCAAAATTGTACAGAGAAGCAAAAATAGCAATGTACTACCTACAGAAATGAACGTTATTTTTGAACAACAGGAAAAGCAACAATAGAAAAACAATTCAATACCTAGCAGCAGGAAAATCAACAACGCCTCAATATATTCTGTAAATGTAAAACTGGATAACACTTGGGTATATGAGGGGAGGTCCTTCTCCCTTCATATACCCAAGCAGTGGTTGAACCTCTGTGAAGCACAATTCCAGCTCTATTTTAGTGATTTCATACCACCACTTGATAGCTCTAAGATCTGTGAATTTGAGGCAGGCCTTGATGCAGAAAAAGGACTTTCTCTGGGACCTGGTACACCTAAACTGAAACTCTGAACTCCCCACAGGGCCTGCGTGCATGTGAAAGGATGTAGAGAGCTGTATTCTAGCTCACTCTTCTATTTTGAGCACAACAGAAAATGGGATCAGTAAATCATCTATTTAGGCATATTTCTTTAATTGCTTATTTTATGAAAACCCAACTGCAGACAAAACCGACATTGTATTTCCTAGGAAATTAGCCTGTCAGAGAGACCTCAGATCTTATTTAGCAGCCGGCTTTTGTGCTCTTGGTATTACTGCCATGGTAAGTAATTACTCATAATGTGACATGCATCATATCAGTCTTTTAAAAGTAATTAAGAAAAAGTTGCGTAGCTTAATGATATGTACATACATCTCATCCTTGCAAGTTTTGCTTTGATAACATCTGCTAGTTTTTGGAAGAAGGCCAGTTTTAAAAAGTAAAATAAATCAGTCCTAACAATGGGAGCATTATTAGCTTCCCAAAAGTTATAAACTCCATGCCCCACTCCAAAAGAGCATTTGTGTGCACAAGTCCTGTAAGCATTTTCAAGTCTGTGAGTTGCCAGATCAGGAACTTCATGTTGAAGTAGAATTTATGATAATGAAGGAGCCTTAAAAATACAGTTTATTTATAGTGAGCCAGTCTAAGAACCATCCCTGGCAGATTTAGCTGTAGCAGTTGAAGGGGTCACCCCTATCAGCTGTGTGCCCTTTCTCCCTGCTGATAAAGAGGCAGCAGAATCAGTAGTGTGTCCTCTCCTCAACCAGTGCAGTTCAGACTGGCGTGACTTCCATGGCCATCAATTTTCACATTAGTACTCTGGGCTGCGAACTGCAGAAGCTCAAGAGCGAACAAACGCATCACTTGTCCTCCCCCCTCTGCTATTGTTGTGGTTAATTGCAACAGAAGGGTATGGTGGACATCTGGGGGAGGAAACTTCTTTAATTGTCTAGGATGAATCACCAGAGTGCATGTGAAAAACACCCAGAGTGTCTTCCTGACGACCAAAGTGTCCCTTCTGCAGCATTCACGGTACTTTGGATTGACATTTCTCTGGTTTAGGTCATTCTCTCTACCAGTACTGTGTTCAGCAATCCTTGGATGTAATAAGGATTATCTATAGACTAGAGATAAAAATTAGCAGGGAAAACTTTTGCCTCCAAAATTCAAAAAGACGGTGGATAAAAGAATAGAAGAATCCTGGATGTCAGAACTTTTTTCCTTCTCCAAAGAAGTTATATTTTAAGAGCTGAGGTCAACAGCCCTCTTAGTACATATTATTTTATTACACTCTTTGACAAAAATCGACAGCAGTAAAGAACAGCTTGTTCTACAAACCCCGCTCCTCCTTGCCTGCCTGCTGTCAGAGTGTTCTTCCCCTTTCCTTATGGCACTTTTCCACTGCCTTCACCTCGCCTGTCTGTATTTCCTTTGGACCTGCCTCCTCTAAAGCCGGGGTTCCCCATGGCTTTCTCGGGGATGGCCACTAAATACGTTGGACATCAGGCTGTGGGTGCACACCAGGATTTGGAATCAGCAAAATGACTTTATATTCACTAACTAACCCTGGGACAACCTTTCATTGCCCCAAGGTGTGAAAGGACAGGCAGCCAGGCTCTTGACCCACAGCTGTCAGGCTTTGCAGGCTCCGCTTGGCTCATGCTTTTGCTGTTTTGAGAGTCAGCTACTTCTGCTAAAGCTGGCTAAAACAAAAAAAATTCCTTTGCAGGCCACACACTGGTGTGCCAGGGACTACACGCAAGCAACTCTGGCTCCAGGAGGGAGCCTGTCCCCTGTCCCTGCTGCTACGCTGCGGGGATCACAGCCACCTGGAGTGACTCTGGCCAGGACCTCGCAGCATTAGTGCTGAGACCCGAATCTGGGGAGCAGCTACATGCTGCCACAGCTCACATCACACCTCCGCTCCCAAGGTGGGAGCACGGCAAAATGCTGGGCAGTGAGGCAGGAGAGAGAAGAAAGCTGAGGGAAAAGGGCTTGCGCTGCCCAGCACACAGCATGGGCAGAATGACAACTATTGTGAGGCTTCTCAGTGGCTCATTTGGCAGTATTCCCAGCACTGCTTTTGAATTTAATGCCCACTTCTGGGCATCTAGTAGAAAAAGAAGGCAAAAACATGAGGCTGGAAGGTAGGAAGAAAAGAGACAACAGCACCAGCTCAAGGGAGCACTAAATTCAGATCAGTTTCCAAGCTTTGGTATTTAAAAAACCCCCAAACCAAACAACTAGAATTTTTCAAAATGGGAAATGCATTTTTCTTCACGACATGGAAATGACGTTAATATTTGGTAAATACTCCTTTTATTTAATAATTTAAACAAAAAATAATTAAAAAGCTGACACTTTCAAAATATTTAAAATGAAGTGGTTAAAATATTTTGTCACATTACCAATGACAGGTCATTGCTGTGACACAAAAGTGCTTTTAAGAGAACTGAATAAGAAAATCACTGTTCAGAATTTCAGGCTGGTGTTGCTCAACCTGTCTCTTCTAATTTGTACTTACAACACTGATGGGAATTTTGCTTTTGATTTCAGTGGAGGTGTTGGAATCCTGAGTAGCCTGAAGAGAGGCTTAAGATTAGGAATTTGCCTTGAAGGATGGATACATTTACTGGTGAAACAAGATGTAAAGGAATACTTTTAAGATACTATCACGGTATAAAAAGGCTCATGGTCCCAATGACTGCAATGGTCGGAGAACAGAAGCTTTAATTTCCCACCAAAGATTGCCTTGCTTTAGGGAGATAGTCTAACACATGGCAGCATCCTTTACTCTGATGAACGTAGGCCGGTTTTAGAGCAGTTTTCAGCTGATTGAGGAGTTATGTAATTGCACCAATTACATCCAATTACATAATTAGAGTAAATAAGTAATAATATAATTAGGTGCTGTAATTATGTAGTTATGACAGGTACCACTAATGCTGATAAAATCCATTATGAAACTTGCTAAGAACTGTGGACAGGGCATGCGAGAACAAAACTTTTAGGGCTTCGTTTGCTAAAGTCTTTCATTCTTCCAATGGGCAAAATAATTAATTTAATTACTATGCCAATAGCCTTTTATTTTTGCAAATGAATGGAGGCACAAATCATAGGCTAATTCATATGTCTCTGTTTTGCTGCAAAAAACCTCAGTAACTAATCATCTACATTTTTTGCCACCATTTATCTATTTGCAGCTACCAAAGCTTAGGTGAAATCTGCATGTACGAATTGCACCTATGAAAAGAGAAGTCTAAAAATGTGGACGTTAACCTTCACTGTTCCAGTTATCACATTAAACTGTCTCCTCTGACAAATGGACACAAGGAACATTCAAAGATTGCTGTATCGATGTAATACAAGTTATGTGCATCTCTCTGGGTTTGCTAGGGATGGTATTTCTGGTCAAATGGGTCAGATAAGACTCTTTTTTCTGCAGGAATGAAAATTCAATAGGGGAATCATTCATGCAGGTTCTCAGTGCAAATGCAAGGCATGTACACAGCTTTTCAAAGTTTCTGTCTTTTTGGATATTGTATAATACCTGTCTGACTTCATAATAGAGGCCTGGATAACAAACAAATAATAAAACCTACTGCCCTGATTTAATATTCATTAATATTTCACCCAATAACTGATATAAGATAGTGTGCAAGAAGAATGGGCATCGCTGGAAGATCTGAAGTGCTTTATTCCCACCAACATCTCCATAAAGTAACTGTCTGAAAAGCTAGAGGTATATAAGCTGTGTGTCGTTTTACAATACATTTTATGCTTGATGATTTTTTATAAAAAGAAAAAAAAATACCTTGCTTTATGAAAGGTGGATAGCGACTGATTACTTCTGTCACTGCTCAGAGCAGTATGCTAAGCACTGAAGCAAATACAGAGCTGCTGAGAAAATCAAAATCACAAGGCACATTAGGAGTTTGCAGCCAACGTCCACAGTCCAGAGGAAGAAAGCAAAAGAAGTCCTCTGCCCCAAGGTCTTTTGAGGCCAGAGACATGCAAGACAATAGGAATACCTTGAAACAAGCCACCCCTGCAACAGAAATACAAGTGAACTTGGAAACCTGCAAAAATATTGCCTTTGAGTGAGGGGTGTATCCACCACCACCTACACGTTTCTTTCCCCCTCTTTTCGCTGGGAAAGTGAAGTTAGATGCATAAATAATTCCCATCTCTTTTGGCACCCAGCCTTTCAAATAATACTCCAAAACAAGAAAACCACAGTATTCCTGTTTTTTTTTCCAGTCGTACTATCAGCAAGCCTTCAAACCAGATGCTTCACTGATTGGTGGACAAATGATACATAAAAAAGACTGGGAGTCATAATACAGACAGTCATGGTTTTGGATCTTGATAGGTCTAGGCAAAGGAGAAAAGAGACTATCAGAAATTGTAGACCTTTTCCCTTAGTTAATACTGATGTGCTTAGTTAATACTGATAAGCGCTCTAATGTTGCTTTTTGCAATACTTTGCAAGACAGTAGTAGACAAGTACAAGTAATAATTGGTTCCTAAATACAGTTGTAGGGGCAGTGAGGACAATACTTGGAGATAAACTCTACTTTCTATTAAAGAAGTTACTGCAGCATACTCTAAAATTTTGACCTACATGTATTTAAGGATGGATCTGAGTCCTGAAGATTGGATTTGGGTTGAAATTCTAAGTAATCCGGCTGTGAAAACACAGAATTTGGGTTTGATCCATTAAAGCTACAGAAGCAGCCATAATCATAATAAAAACTAGTAGAGCTGAGAGCTTTCCCAGGAGTATGATTCATGGAGTTTTTTTCAGCCATATTCTGTATCACCTGAAATATAAAATCTCATTCCACCTTGTCCCCTTCAAATAGGTCCTGAGACTGTCCTGTTCCTCCAGCCACCCTAGAATGGTCACTCAGCTTTCAATCCATCACAAAGTCTGAATCAGCTTCTCTCTCTATCTTCAGGACAAAAACCATACCTCAGGCTTAATTTCTGCATGGAATGTAGTACATCTCACATGCTACATTCATTACTATCATGCTGTGTTTGAAACACACCAAACACATGTGCTACATCAGCTCATACGGCTGACAGCTGCAAAACTACCTCTGAATGTTTTCCTTTTAACTCTTCTTTTAGTCATAAGCAAAGCTGTATCTCTAAATCTCTTCTTCCAGTTGAATATCATACTTCCAGAATACTGCACTCTTTCAGTCACATTATTTTCTTTCATTTCTTAATATTCCTTGTACCATGTGGTATACAGTAATCTCTCTGGCTCCAAGAGTCCTTTTTTTGTTCACTTAAGCAGTTCCAATTTCTTCTGCTATGCAGCACTAGTATTCCTGCAGCATGCACCTTCCCTAGATTTTGTACCAGGGAATTTAAACTACACAAAGATACAGTTGCTAATCCCACACCAGGCACTTGTAGTTTGTTCAAATATTTGTTTCTCTTTTTTTTCCCCCTACTCTTCCATTCCACATAAACTTTACACTTCTAGGTCCCTATGTACCTCTCCCATCATCCAGAACAACCACGAACTTCATATATACCCATGGAAAAAACAAGACTTCTTTCAGAGGGTTTAATAATCCCAAAATCTGGATTACTACTAACCACTTAAACTACCAGCATTCTGCCACAGAGGAACAGGGGCTTTGAGGAATCAGTTCGGTGCTTGAGGTCACATGTGTTTTGGTTCTTTTCTGTTAATATTTTAGGTATTCAAAGAGGAGTTCCCATCATTAATGCAAATGTAAAATACATTAGTGAATTACATCAGAAAAGTCAAACCACTGCTGCCACACGATGAATAGACTTACTATGAATATTAATGCATCCCTTGGAATGAAACATTAATACTTAACAAACATACTCGCAAAGTTTAAAATCATACAATTGCATACCATTGCAGGGAGAAGAGGAGTAGAGAAGGAATAGACATATGAGACAAGCCCTAGAGTCTGGAGACGTTATTGATTCCATGAATTAAAGTGCGTTTCTGAGATAAGATAAAATATTTTCATGTGTAAGAGGACAACTTGCCACTATGAATAATTTCTTGTAATGGAACAGACGATACAAGCATTCGTTTTAGTTTTTCTATCTTGCCCATCATACTGCAGAAGTATAGATCCATTACGGCCTAACAGTATAAATGCCCTGAGCTGGGCAATGAGATTGATGGTTCAAAATTTCCATGGACATAGGCTGTTCCCCTGTACCTGAGCACTGAATTTCCATCACTTGCCACACCACCTTCCATTGTAGTGATAACAGCACTTACCAAAGCTCCATTTCATTGCAGCATTCAAGCATGCACTTCTGTCTGAACACCAGCCGTTCCACTAATGCAAGCTCTCCAAAGTAAGCTCTGCGTAAGCCTGTGCAGTAGGTAGGAGTGTCTCCTCTAACTTTAGCCAGCTCCCAGTTAGGCATCTTGTCTAAACTAATTATTTAGGCTCTCAATAGAGTGAGAAAAACAATGCCAGGGTGAGTCACCTCAGCTATCCTAGACACCTGTCTTAAGGCAGGATAAATAACCCAGCTTTCTGCACTGACAGGGCATGAAGCTGGGATCATTTTAAACCAGGTGCCTGACTTGAAGACAGCTGAAGTTAAAGGAGAAGAATCTTCCCCTTGGCTAAACTGAAGACTAAAAGGGCACCCAGCACTTCACTAGTGATGTTGGGTAGTATGTATAATCAAAGGCTCGATGAAGGATAACAGAGCAGATACTCTCAATAAGAAATATGGCTCCAGAAATGCATAAACAGCAAAGCTTGATACGCATTTGGTTACAACCTCCTCTGGGATTCAGACATATGCCAGCTCTGCAACCACAGACCCTGGCACAGGCCCTGGGCAGTGCAATACCTGCCAGGAAGTCCATGGGAAGAAAATGCTGCATCAGAATATCCCAACAGGTAGGAAGAATTCCTCAAAAATTGAGGCCCAAGCCAGGCAGTCTTGATAAGCCATCCCTCTCTCTCACCAGAATAACCCCCCTTTGGTAGCAGGCTCGAAATGAAATGTAATCGAACATCTCTCTGCCCCAGTGTCATCAAATTCCTCTCTCTGAATCCAAGTCATAATCTCACTGCTTCATGAGGCAGTTTCTGTAGCTCTTCAAATCCCTGCAGCAGCTCTTCTTGGTCTTTTCAATAGCTTGTTCAGAGCAGTCATAGGAGAAAAGCACTAGCCCTCAGCACTGACCCTGCATTTCACTGTTCAGCAGGAGACATTATTTTTCTGGACAGCAGCCCAGAGATACTGGACAAAGCCAGAGCAGCAGCAGATGTTATGATGCATGCTCTTCTGCCCCTGGTTTGGCTAATGAGGCAGCAGAACCCACAGAGCATGAGAGCACGAACGCCAAACTGGAGGCTGTGGCCTGTGCCTTCATCTTTTTCATTATGTTTAAGACTGGGCTTTGTTGCAGACTAAGACAAGTGAAAAGATCTTTAAAAATACAGATCGATGCCTCCTATTGTTCAGAGAGAGGGAAAAAGAAAGATATTCTCTGCTCTAGCTGCAAGGAGCATCTCTCAGTTGCATAAAGCACGTGCCCAAATTGACTCACCACAATCATTTGCGCCACGTAGCTCTCCGGGCCAGTGTATTCAGTTGGATCTTTAACTTTGACAAGAACTATAAAGTACAAATAATGCCACATGTTGTGTTCTGACTTTATATGCTCCTCAAACGACACAGTCTTGTTATCAAATTTGTCTCTCTCCAGTCCTGCAAAAAAAAAAAGACATGCATATAATGCAAAAAAATAAACTTCACCATAAAAATATCCAAATCTGTTAAATATGTTAGAGAAAGGAACCTAACTTAATTTAAAGGATCATAAATTTGAAGGATCTTAATTTAAAAGCTATAACCGCATACAGTAACTGCCAGGCAAGAAATACCAGGCCAGAAGGCATTCCTGACAGAATTCTTTCAGCGCAGCATTTATTCTCTTTTGTGATATTTTCTCTTAATAACAATAACAATATAATAAATATGTTACAGTTTTACAGTGCCTTCTATGCTGAGGGCTATAAAGTGCTTTACAAGTGTTGGCTCTGATTCTTTCTAAATGTATACTGGTAAGCACACAGCATGCAATCTAGGTCCTGATCTTGCAAAGATTTATGCACACGTTTAGCATCAAGCATGTGAATAGTCCCACTTAAGCTGCGGTGGGATTGTTTGTGCTTTTAAACCTAGCAGCGAGGGTGAGTCTCTGCAGCTTTGTAGTCACACAGTCTTTACAGAGCATTTTTTTTTCCATGTAACAGGTCAAATCTCTGAAGAATAATACCACAGTGAGGCAGGACAGGATTCACAAATGTTTGCCTCAGCGTTACAGCTTTCCTCCCTGGATCTCTTGTGGAGCCTTCCACAGACACTAAACCGGTTGTGCTCTGCACAACTTTCATCCCTGTCAGTACAACTGTGGAAACAACACCCAGCCTACAAGAAGGTATTCTTGTAGGTAGAAGGTAATAGAAGGTATTTCTGAAGTCACCTAGGGGAGCAAAGGTCTGGCCCTCTTTGTGAGTGCACCTCAAAATAAGCGTGATTTATCCGTGGGTTTTGTGGGGATGATTTTAATTTAATTCTTTTGTTCCCTGTTTCATATCACCTTCTGAAACAGGCAGATTTTGCCGTTGTTACCCTTCTGGAATGCACTGTGCTGTGAAATAGCAAGCTGTACTTTCATCTGCATCACGCTTTGTGAAATAAAGTCAGCAGCTGCACCATCTCCATTAGTGGTGATGATGCAAGTGTGAGACACGGCTCCTCTCCCTCAGATCCTGGGTAGAGGCTGTGAAGCCACCTCTTAGCAAAGCTAGCTTTTGACTCCTAACACAGATCTTTTTCCCTTCTGAGAGGGAATAAATTTGGAACCAAACTCTGACACATTTTTAAAGACTTCCCTTTGTAGAAGATAACCATCCCATACGTTCACGCTTTATTTATCGAGTAGTTCATTTTACTCTGTTCCCCATCCA
>VZTV01001334.1:0-10815 GCA_013400875.1 Anhinga rufa | reverse complement strand
ATTCTTTTAATATTGAAAGGATATTTTCAAAGTTTGTATATATATGTTATTCTAATGTGATCAATAGTTGCACTGAATTTGAGACTTCTGCCTATAACTGTTACTCTTACACGTACTTCCGAAAATGAATGAAAAAGACCACATTTTTCATGTAGAGCTACAACAAATGAAAACCAGCCAAACTCATTTTTCCTCAAATTTCCTAAAAACATTCACCTTGATGTTAGGAAAGATCAGGCCAAAACAAATTAGTCTGACAAAAGGAAGGAAGTTTAGAGCGGGATGCGAAATGATGTCTCAGCTGGGGAATGCACTGTTCACTCTGCAAATACAATTTTAACTCCCTTTCTTACTCCAAACGAAATATCCTTATTTTGGTAAAAAAAACATGGAACATACATTTCTGAGACATAATATTACCTTACTTCCATTTCCTGCCCCAAATAAAATTCTACAATCAGCTTTACATTTGTAATATTCTCTTTCATTGTTTTTTAGTCCCTTCACATTCGAGACACCTAACTAAAAATATCAAGAAAGTTAATGTTGTAGGCAGATTTGTTTGGAAGAGTGTCACAAAATAAGGTTTTGATTCTATGACTTTATTTTAGAAGCCAACATAAAGCAACAGACTTTAGTAAATTCTGTTTAGGTTGTCTGGGTATCTGATATATTAGTTTAAGATGTTTTGAGAATTATCCCATTGTTATCCTCAGGGACTCTATCCTCATATGCTGTTTTTCTTGAAACGGTTTCTGTGAAGATGGTAATAAATTTTTTTCCTAATCTTTCCCCCCAAAATTGCTGACGTGGCACAAGTCTGTTGACCTGGCATGCAGCTAGGTAGTGATATGCAGCTATAATTGGAATAAGGCCATCTATGTTGTCCCAGGGTAAAATCCTGACACAGTTTTTCTGCTTATTTCCATGCAACCAGAATGTTACCCCTGTTGTTTTGACAGTGAGGGGAGACCTACAGGATCCATAGGCTCACCTATGCAACAGTGTCTTGCTGATACTAATTTCAGCTCACTTTTCATGACAAGGTAGAGCATGGAGCATGGTATCTTGGAGGCTGATTTACGTGGCATCTTCTCATTAAAACAGGGGGAAGCTTCAGTCCCTCCATCTCCTTTTCTTTTCTTTTTCCTTTTTTAAATGAAAGCCAAGCTGGCTTGAATCGGGGTGTACTTATGATGTTGAGATGTGAAAGGGAGTACCTATCAGCTCAGAGTTATTTTCTGTGGCTGTTAGTAGCATCTATTTGTATAGGCAGAAAGTGAAGCCTGTGTTGTGCATCACATTAGAATATGGAATTGCAAGAAAAATCTTTTTTTTTATTGTTTTGTTATGAAATTATCCATGCCATCCCAGAACATTGTGGAGATAGTATGTGAAATAATTGCTGCTAATTAAGCCTTCCTGATTTAAAACCATTTCCATAATCTAATTAGGCTAAGTATGTAGCTGAGTGTTGTATGGGATAGTTAATGGAAATATTTATAAGCATGGATCATGGTGAAATTAGAGAAGGTCAAAATTAATTATGGTCAGGAATTTTTCTTCCTCTTTTCCAACACTGGGTATGTAAATGGACTGGGATGAGGGCTGGCAGTGAGGTTTGTTCCCTGTATTTCTTCATGCTACTAGAGGAGAGATTTTCTGCTGTTGTCTGAAACATTTATCACAGCAACAGGCATAAGTATTTTCCTTCCTTTGGGAGGTTAGTGCTCTGTGTTCTTCATGCAAGATAAATAAGCTTTTTCACAGAATTATGTTGTCAAAGTCTTTAAGTACAGAATATTGGAGACATTTAAAATATATTAAAAAAGCACTTTGGGCCCATTTCATAGCAGTCATTCTGTTTGCTTCTGCTTTAATCTTGCCCATTTTTCATTGGAAAATTTGATGCGTGTTTTCCCACAAAAAGGACAGACTCCCACCCTTTCCAAATCAGCACATACACAGCTGGCCATTAATCAAGCACTTAGTGGAGAATGCAGCAAACATTTCAAAAAGCAAGGTGTCCCACTTGGCAAATCTCTGAGGATTAAGGAACTGTAAGAAGTACCAAACAACTGTGCTAAATTCTCCGGGGAGGAGGATTCAGCTTGCCTCTTCCTTCCAGTGGTTGCATCGGCAGAGCTCATTTCTGTGTGCTTTGTGTGGATCCCGGCGATTTCATCTCTGCAAAGAATCTCCAGACTGCCTTGAAAAGGCTGTGTGAGCAAAACCAAAAGCAGAGATGGTCCAAAAGGAACATAGCTGGCAGGTGTGGTTTCCCTCATCCAGACCTTATGGAGAAAGACGGGCACAGATTTTGGGGTGTCAGTAGTAACCTGGCTTCATGTGAAAACCTGGGGTGACACTGGAACAGTTGTTCTGTTGCAAGGGGCTTGTTTGCAGTGGAAGTGTTTTCATGGAAAGGACGGTACACGTTTTTTATTTTAGGTCTTGGAAAGTTTCTATAAGTGAAAAGACCAATATAGTCAGATTATAGAAGTGTTATATCTGGAGCTTTTATTCTCTCAGTTCCTTTATTGGACGAAAAAAATAAAGGGGGAAAAAGAGAAAGGGAGGAACAGTCTTCAGTTTGGAGTATGCAGGAGGGGAATTTCAAGGCATCTATGGTCGGTAGGTCCTTGTTGAATTAATCAGAAGAAAATTATTTTGGACCTTCATCCAGCTGCTATTTTTTCCTCTTGTTTTTATTTCCCCAGTTTAAAGCCAACTTTACCAAAGCAATGTGGAATTTTGTTCAACCGGATTGTTTTCCCAGGGATTCAGGGAACTGATTAAACCATGAGGTGAAAGCCATGTTGCTGTTTCTAAGATGCCCTTAATGAGAAACCTCTTTTTCTTAATGGTAATAAACTGAGCAACTAAAAAAACCCAAAGTGTTTCTGATGTATTATGGTAATAGTTGTAGATGATAATTCCTACTGTCAGCACAAAACTTGACCTTCATTTTGGTCTGTGACGTGAAAAAATATCTTACCAGTGCCTCTGTACTGTCCCAGTGGTGTTTCATAGTCTAACTCAGGGCTCGGGTGCTTAACATATGGATATCATAAAAGGATGGGGTTAGGTAGAGGTAGGAAGAGAGTCTGTCCCTGAAGAGGCTCAAAGTACATTCATAATTCAGCAATAAGAGGAATTGTTTTAATTAAAGTTTTGGGGTTTTTTTGACCTCAGGCTGTAGCTTTTTGTTGTGCTGTGGGACTTCTATTTTAACAGCCATCACACTGCATACTTTCCTAGTAAAAAGCAGTATCATGGGGGGACATAATCTTGGATTCTTTGTCATCTTAAAAAAACCACGTTTTTTCTCATAAATGAATATTAATCTTAGTGCATGGTCCAGAATGTTTTAAAAATGGTCCCCTTGGGGACCTAGATGGCTAGAATTCATCTTGCCTAACTTGACATCTATGATATAAAAAATTACTGTCTTTCCTAGCCTTCTTTAGGTTTTTTTAGACTCATTTGGAAGAAATGGGCACTTTCAAGGCACAATTCATCCCACCCATTATAGGTATCTATACTTTAAAATGAGACGAAACTGTGTTCTTAAAGTCTGATTATAAAACTAACTTAAATATAGATATCTATATCCCACATTTCCTTAGAAACACAGGTAGAGAGCTTTGTAAGAACAATGCAGCTGTACTTAGATAAAATCACCTCATGAAGTATATGAGTTTTATGTTGCCAGTAAATATTTTGTCATAGAAATTTGTGGAACTGAAATAGCGTATTTTTTATGGAGAAGGTGGAAGAGAAAGCAAAAAAGGACTGTTTCTCTTTGTATATATATTGAGTGCATGTGGATAGCTGTGAATTTATATATAAACTTGCTCTGTGTGTCTGAATGCTTTGGTTTTATAATTGCTTTACTTTTATAATTCCTTCAATTATAGGTGAATCTTTCTTTACCCATTCTGTAGATTTATGTGCAGCCCATCACCACTAGTGGGGTCTATTAATTGGTATAATTGTGCTTTCCCTGATAAAAGCACTTTGCCTGAAATTATTTAAACTATAACAAAAGTGAGTCCAGCTTGGCCACAACCGAAGCACGCTTACTTCATATATACCAGTGCAGCCTGCAGTTGCAACAGTTTGAGTTGGATCAGGTTCATTTGATGTAAATATGTGATCTAGAGAGATTACTCTGAGCATTGAAAAACTTTAAAATTGAAGTAGTTGAGTGTCACTGAAAACCTACTTTCTTTTATGCTCTCTTGAAAAGATGCCCTCAGTTGCACGGTGCAGTCTGCTGATAGCACCTTCTTAATCAATAGCTTCATTTTAACCATATCACGCAAGTCGTGTGCAGAAACTAAGAGCTGCTGTTGGTCTCTCTTAGCAGATAACTGGAGTGGTGATAAATTCCTGCCTTGCCTATGTATTCCTTTGTTACTTGGTAATCTCCTAAGAAATGGTAAATACATCTGAGCGCTGAGTGTGCTGCCTTACACAATAACCACTAACCTAATTCCTGCAGGGAAATGGGGCAGTCGACGCTGCCGTGCGCTTGGGAGAATAACAGCTTGTGAGGGAGCCAATAAGTACCTTGAGAGTGAATGCAAAATTGATAATATTATTTCGATTCAGCAGAGCAACTCAGATAATGCTGCTCCCAAACCCCATTAACTTAATCAGTTCTGACGAGTGTTACCTTACACGGCTTCGCGTGGATGCTGTACACAGCCACTTGTAACTTGTTCATGCGCTGGCTAGGCAATTTATCTGCCTGAAAAAGTATTTAGCTCTCTGGGTTGCAGGATAATTTGTATATATTTGGCACTTGATGACAGTGTGTAACTTCACTAGCAGCATCACTTTGCTAGAGTTTATTAACTGTGCTCATATAATAGATCCTGTAATAGACACAGTCAGTCTCACGTACAGACTTGGTACCAGCTATGTTAGATCATGGGAGAATGAGTGGTTTTTAAGCTAGAGACTAGTTTAAAATTATAGACGTATGGAAGCCTTTGATTATATTGTTACATAAATACATTTCAAAGAATGAAGAGTGGAAGCGTGAAACCTGCAACAAGTACCTTTTTGAAGAAGTGTGGTTTGCCTCTTTCAGAGGGGAGTACCCATGGTTTGTCCTCTGGGTTGCGCCTTCAGAAGACACAATCAATACACTCATAATCCAGCAAAACCTACTTGCTTTCAAGTAAAATTAAAAACAATTTTTTTCAGTATGAACTGAGCTGTGAAATACCAAATAAAGTAGCTGACTTTCCTAGTATTTATATGCTTTGTTCACTTTTAAGAAATGCAATTAATTTTTTATTTGAATGTCATAATTCACATTGCACCATATTATCCTGCATGTTGAATTACACTGCTGCAATAAACATAAAACATGACTTATTTGTACAAATATTACAGCTAGTTCCCTGCAAATGTTTGCATATTTTCAGTAGCAACAAAGACTACAAATAGAAAACATTTTTTGTTTACCAGCATATAATAGACTGAGTACATGTGTACTTCCCTACCACCAACTCATTTTTCAACCTGCCAAGACCAAATGTGCTTGACAAAGAATCAAGAAAGAAAGCAAAAACCAAAAATTGATTCAGGAGACTTAGGCTACTGTGGTTTCACTGCCTCTAAGCAACTAGCTTTCTGTAATGTCAAGATTTTTCTGATAAATAAATTCCAATCATAAAAATGAAGGATTATCATTGTGATTTACACTGCAGAAAATTCTAGGTCTAAAATGGTCAAGAAAGAATACCTGAGATGTGTAATCAGACTGTAATGGTGCTTAGTTATTGGGGGTAAGGCAAGAGTCAGCCTTCAACAGTTCGGCTCCATGCTAAGGAGTTGGATCTACCTTTTCTTTTTTTTCCCTCATGTGCTGAGATGCAATATGGAAAATGACGATCAGCTGAATCATCATAGGAGTAAATAAAAATATCTTTTGGAAAGTAGTGTGTCACCTGAGACTTGCTGCTGCCTCAAGGCACCATTTATAAGAGGGACTCCTCACCACGGCATACGGTGCTACTACAGCACTATCTTAGTGGCAGCTGCCTGTGTGGGACGTCTTTCCTGCCTGAGTCCATTGGAAGAGCAGTTGATTAAAATAATGCACTATTTTGTTTCAAAGTAATGATGTTGCAAATGTTCAGTGCTTGAATCTCCTGAACATGTCAGAGGAGTGCTTCATAGTGCAACGTTAAATGATCACTTGCGGACCTTGAAGAACTTAATGATTTTTTAAAAATAAGTTTGTGGTTAGAGAAAGGGCAGTCGCTAAGTTCCTTTGCTCTGCAGTTTGACTCTTCCCATGATGCACAGAGGCTACAGCATGTTTGCTGTGGTTTAACCCCAGCCGGCAACGAAGCCCCACACCGCCGCTCGCTCACTCCCCCCGGTAGGATGGGGGAAAGAATCGGAAGAGTAAAAATGAGAAAACTTGTGGGTTGAGACTGTCGTCTCAGTTTAATAGCCATGCCATGCATGCAAGCGAAGCAAAACAAGGAGTTCATTCACTGCTCCCCACGGGCAGGCAGGTGTTCAGCCGTCTCCAGGAAAGCAGGGCTCCATCACGCGTAACGGTTACTTGGGAACACAAAATGCTGTAACTCCGAAAATGTCCCCCCCCCCTTCTTCTTCCCCCACTTTTATGCGCTGAGCATGACGCCATATGGTATGGAATATCCCTTTGGCCAGTGCGGGTCAGCGGTCCTGGCTGTGCCCCCTCCCAGCTTCTTGTGCACCTCCTCGCTGGCAGAGTATGGGAAGCTGAAAAGTCCTTGACTTAGTATAAACACTGCTTAGCAACAACTAAAAAAAAGTTTGTCTGTTTAGCAGGACTAGGTAGAGAAACAAGGTTATTAGGAAAATTATAAACTGCTAGGTAGTTTTATCATCTCTTGAAATTTTAAATATACAGTAAAATGCAATGATTTCAGCACAGTCCATGAACCCTGCTTTTTCATTCTAATTAAATTTGTTCAAAACATTTGGAGCTAAAGGTCTTTGTGGAGGAACAGAAGAGAGGAGCCAGACTGCGACTGACCTTTTCATTTTGTTCAGGGGCCAGGCAGAGGTGCACTACCTGTGGTCACTTGGAGGACAGTTTAATTGTTTCAGGCATTCTCAAGATTTCACTAATTACACCCAGATACTCGGTGTGTCATAATGTTCACTGACAAAAAGTTATTTATGTTTCCCAATCTGTAAAGAAAATTGGTATTTCTATGCATGTTCTCAGCATCTTGGTAGGTGAAGAAACTACCTGGGTAAAGAGAAATATGTTCTCTTCTGGTTGCTACTGCCCCTGCTCAGATTTTCTTGCTTCCTGCTTTCTTTGTAGCATTTTTATTTTAAACTGCACAAGAGAAAGTGCTTTAGGGAAGAAGCATCTATAGCAATAGCCAGGGAACAATCTTAATCCCTCCAGTAATTCTTTGGTTCTTTGACATCGTATTTTTAATCTCCTCGAGAAGTTTATGCCTTGACCTCGTGATTTTAATCCCTTTGCTAATTCCACTCCTGAGCTCTGGGTTGAGTGGGGTTTTTTGTAAGCATATCTTAGAATCTGGTACTTTACAGTCAGCAGTGGACCTCTATTACTGTGCCGCCTTAGCTTGTTTCTGGTTAAAGGCTGAAATGGTGGCAAGAAAATTAGAAGATGCTTTTATGCACATACACAAATATATTCCAAGGGAGAGCCAACTATTTCTGGGCCCAGAATTTATTGTGAGACATTTAGGGCAGGATATGTAGGCAAGCAGTTGCAAGTCACCTTAACAGGGGTATCGTTTGCTTAAGTGAACATAAAACCACTCTTAAGATGAGTCTTGTGAACTTGATTATGATATTATTGCAATTATGTCATCTGGGAGAATTTGAGTTAGGAACATTTGCAAATGTGTTGGATCTTCAGGCTTAGAGAGTAAGAAGGAGGTTTGGGTTTGAGCGTGCTTTGCCTCTATTTGAACCCAGCAAGGAATATAGATTTACTGACCAGCACATAGCAAAGGCCGAGGGTGGAGAGATGAAAGACTTTGCATCCTGTCATTTTTCTTTTGAGCTATTCAGTTTCCCACAGTGCATCAATTTTTAAACTGAGACTTTAATCTACAACATTTTAGCCCCTTTCATGAAGGGATTTTTTTTCTTTACTTTCCGTTTTTGCCAGTTATGTAAAACCATCTGCTGTTTACATTTTGTCACTTTGAGTGCTCACTCCTTTCTTTATTCTTGTTCCCTTCTGTCTGTCACTCTACAGAAATAATCATGTTATTTGGAAAGTTCCTTTCAAAGTTGCTCGGTTTTGTCTGGGGCAAGTCCTTTTGCTGGCAGCCACAGTAAGGCAGGTACATACTATTATGTCCTTGTGTACTTGAGATTAAGATTTGGTTTACCAAGGGCAGAGCGGAGTGCAGGCAGCTGGGAATGGTCCTGACTCCCAACATCCAAATTAGCAATCTTGCAGGGATGTGCTGTTGTGCAGCTGTGGCTTAGAGATGGTTTTCAGGATAGCCTTGAGCTAAGGACATTGCAGTAACTTGTTTTCTGGGCCCCATAATGATCTGGTTCATGTTCCACATTTTGGATAAGATGCAGAGGGAAAAGACTACTCTGAGTGAATGTGGGATTTGATGCTCAACTGCTGCTGAGCAATTATTCCTACAGACAGCAGGAAAGCATTTTTTAAATGCTGATTTATTTTTTACTCTCACTTTGGTGGAAGAACCATAGATACTGCTTTACAGCTTTTCTGTTTGCTTATCCCATCTTTCGATCAACTGTAGAGCTACATGGTAAAAATGCTGACAAAACGTTCATTAGGAACATTGGACAAAAAAGAAGAGTAAATGAATTGTCAAAACTGTTCCTGAACACCTTCCCCCTTTTTTCCCCTGTTTTCCAATGACTTGGCTCCCAAGAAGCTAACTTCACCTGACCTGGGGTAAAACTCATCAGTGCAAATTATCATTACCATTATTATTTAAATAACACTGTTTAATTAAAAGGAAGATTCTGTCTGCTTTGTCTCCACCTCTCCTTTTTTTTTTTAAACTCCCCTTTTTAAAAAATTAAATGTCAACTCTGGATCCACTCATCAGTCTCAGCAATTTAAATATTAAATACCTGACAGTACATTCACTTTCAAAGATGATGCTTTGGAACAGCTGTAACGCAAAAAACATTGGAAAAGCTAGACAAAACCAGCGACGTCAGTGCTCCCTACATTTTAGTATCAGTCTTAGTTGTGTTTCATTTGTTAAATGCAAAAGCAGTGGTAGTGTCAGAGGTAACAGAAACCTAGACCTGATGTCAAAAATATCATCTGCTGGTAAAACTGCCCATGTGTTTCTGATGTTACTGCAAGCGCAGTGATCTCCAGGATGAAGGCCCATGCTCATCCATGCTCAGCAAACACTGGTGGCTCAGCTGGGTCATAACCAAGGCTTGGCAAAGTTGCACCATGTGGATGCTTGATTTGTTTTGGCAGTTTTGAAATTGCCAGGTGGAGAAGGCTTGAGCAGGAAATAGCATTATGTATGTTGGAAGAGTGGTTATGAAGGAACTGAGGTCAGGGGAGGTTTTGTGTGTATGGAGAATCTGAAACAGGGAAAACAATGTTTAGCAGATGATTGAGGTGCGTGGGATACTTGTGCTGTTTGTATGCCCCAGTGCAGAAACTCTGGCTATCCTGGGTTAAAGACAAGTGTGTGACCAGGCTTGTGGGAGGAGAGCTGAGCTGTCTTTCCTGGTCGGGAAAGACACATATATATGTCTTTTATAAGAGATGCACAAGACGTATACTTATGACACTATATGTAGCGCCTACACAGACCTTCTCCATGCATGCACAAGCAGACTGGCTCTTTAACCATGTTCCCTGTCCACTGTGAAAAGCTGAGGGACCATTTAACCTCTCCCATAAAATGATGTGATAGAAAATGAAAAGATTGTGTCTCTGGAGCATAGGAATTTTGCAGTGAAAAGAAGAGAGAGCTCTGACATGATGACGAAACCATAAATGCTGCATAGCCTTATGTCAAATAGCTTAGATAACTTCTTAAATATGAAGATTAATTGAAATGGATTGTATTTGTAGTCTGATGGAAGTCATAGCTTAGGTATGCTTGAGATCTTGTTTCAATTCCAGTTCTCCAGGGTGTTTCTCAGCCCAGAGTTTTCTTTACGATTTATCTTGTGGCAGATGCTTTATAGGCATTTCAGTCACTCAAGCTGCTATATTTAATGCATGTATTACTGTTAACACAGAAGGTGTTAATATCCATAATGATGTTTCCTTTGAAAAAGCCAGCAGCATTTATTCTAGCTCTTTATCTTTAATATCATTGTCAAGATTTTGCTATGTTGGAGAAGAAAATGATGACATTCAAGCCACCTCAGAGTAGTAATTCCATTAGAGCACTTTCCATTTCCTTAGCTATGGCCTTGGCTTCTTTAATTAGCAGAGAAATTTAATAGAGATGTATTAGTTAAAGGAATTGGAGTGTTATGTGAAGATGAAAAAATACCCACTTTTCTGTTACAAGTGTGAGTAAATGTGCACAGCTGAATTGGATCCACAGGATCATCTCCTAGGGTTTGCTTTGGGTGGTGAACACCAGAGGTTACAACAACGCCCCACCACTAGTAACAAATCTTCAAAGCAGTGGCTGAAGCTACAAACCTTTTATCTGCTTCCTGGGTGGGAGTGTGGGACAGGAACAATAGGAAAATGTCCAAATGAGTTGGCCATTGTCTAGTGAGTTGCTTGTTGAACACAGTGGGTGTCCAAATGTTGGAAATCGCATG
>VZTV01001326.1:0-13874 GCA_013400875.1 Anhinga rufa | reverse complement strand
CGCCGCAGAGCCGCCCCTCAGCCCGCAGGCCCCGGCACCCCTCAGCGGCGGCCCCCCGCGGGGCGGCCCACCCCGCAGGCCGCTCCCCGCCTCCGCCCGCTCCCCCGCCCCGGCCGCACCGACCTCCTAACGCTGCCATCCTCGGGGCCCCGCTCCGGCAGCGGGAGAAGGGGGCGGCCCGAAGGGAAATGTCACCGGCACCGCTTCCCCTGCGCCGCTTCCCTGTCCACGGCCCGCTTACTCCCGCGGAAGCCAACCCAGCTCCTCGCACACACCAACATAAGGCGCGCGGATTGGTCACCGCCCCCGCCGCCTGCCGGGAAATGTAGTGCGGGGGCGCGGGCGGGGCATGCTGGGAGTTGTAGTTTCCAGGGGGCGGCCGGGCTCTGCTCATCGCCTAGCTACGAGGAGGCGGGCGCCTCAGGGCGGGGCCGCCATTTTGGGGGCCTTGGGCAGGGCCGTGTGGGGAGCCCTCAGCTCCTCGGCCCCGGCTCTCTGGGGCACCCAGCAGAAATGGCCTCTCCGTGTAAATAAATCCCCCCCACCCCAATTCCTGCTTTATCAGGCCTTGCGCTGCGGCTCTCCTGTCCTCACCGACCTGCACCTGCTGGGGCAAACCCTCCCGAAGGGGATCAGCAGCGTCACCCAGACACTGTCTGCCCAGCAGACACCATGACCGCTGCTGGAAAACCAGCAGAAAAGGGGAAAAGAAAAAGCCTGCTGCTATCCTAACACTGCAAGGACGTGGTCAGGGGCAGGGCAGTGTCTGGAGGCGAGACCCAGAGCTGTGCAAGCCTGAATTGACGTTTAATGAAAAATATAGTCGGCTACTTAGTCTGAGAGCCCATCGCACTGGGAGTCTGTCTTATTTTCCCTGTGTTCATACCCCGCAGCACAGTGTGGCCAGCCAGATCAGCCCTACCAGTCCTACAGAGAGAGCAGCTGAATGACTCCAGCAGACAAGCGACCATTTTGTTGCCGATGACCTTTAATATCACAAAGCATGTTTTTCTCTCTCCATCCCAGAGATGAAGTGGCTGATAGTCACCGGCTTTTCCAGTTTTCTGCAGTGACTAGCCACCGGTTTCATTCTTGGTAACTGAGTCATCATCAGAAGTTTGCTGTGGAAGAGTTGGGGTTTTTTTTCTTCTTTGTGAAACACAATTAATGAAACAATTAACAAATAATGGAAACATTCCAAAGTCCAGTATATTGTTCTGGTTTTAATCAAAATAGATTTAATGCAACTTTGCAGCTTTTAGCTGGGAAGTTTTGTTAAGAAAAAAAATGCAGACAAAACCAATTCAAATAATATTTTTAATGTACATTTCCCTTTAACTCTCAGAAATAATGTAGCATGGGTACATTACCAATGCTCTAAAGCAGATTAATTTAAAGGCAAGAATAGTACCACTCAGTGTCATCTGACTGCTGCTTACGTGGTTTTCCTTTCACTTGCAAGGCACAGCTTTTCCCTGGTTTAGCAATTATCAGTGGTGTCCAGGCTGCTGTCGATAATAATGCTACACAACACAGGAATGATAGAAACTCTGATGAAGGAGGTGTAAAAGAAAATAGAACTTCACGTCTGCAAATCGATTCTGCAGTTTTCCAATTTCCCCATTCAGCAATGGCACGGCATGTGAAATTGTCCCTAGAAATATAAAGCGAAGGGAAGGAGAATACCTCCACTTTTACCTTTTAGCAAATGACATTGCCTGATACAGTTCATTTCTTCTGGTGTGGACACTTAGGCCAGGCTGGATTAGCGTTCAAAATGCAGAAGCGAAATGGAGAACGTTGTGGGGTTTTTTTAATATAGATACTGCATTGAACTGGTACTTTGGAGTGCAAGCTTTTCTTGGAATAGCTTACCTTTGTAAGGTTTTTGGTGAAGCAAATAAATTGCCATACAAACAGGTTTAAATATTCTTTAAGAGGCATTGATATCAGCACTTTCTTTCAGTGTGAAGTTTTTCTCAAGTGTTATACGACATCACCCACCACTCCCCTCTCTGGAACCCTTCATTAGCACTCCCCAGCACTCAGATTTAGCACAGTGTAGCTCTCCCATGGAAGTCCAGGGACCTGGCTTTTTCACCCAACTCTGCATATTATTTGCTGGATCTCTCAGGTACAACATGAGAAGTTGCCTGTGCAAGTTGCTCTGAAATCTGTGGCGGTCACCTAGCATGGTAAAGGCAGGTACTATAAATGGCATTTGCATTACACACAAATAGAAGCAGTTCTTTCAGAAATTACAAGATGCTTAATGAGTTGCAGCTCCCTTTCCTTCTACTGCATCCTTTTCTTCCTCTCTTCTGTCATTTCATGGATTTGGGCTTCCCAGGAGACAACAGGGAGCTGTGAAGCCCTTAGAGATATATTGATGTAAATTCCTTTATCAATATTATAATAATTTTTGGTAGGGTGGTTTTGTTGGGTGGGGGTGTTTTTTCTTTAATTCTTCTGCTCAGCAATGCACTGAAACTGCTGATACCATTTTAAGATTTTGCAGTAATCCAAAATGTCCTCATTATTGAGGGACTGGGATGCTTTCACTTATACTTTAATTACACACCTAATTTATCATTCCTGCAGATACAGCTTGAAAACATACAGCTGAAAACACTCAGTGGAGAAAGTATTTTTTCCCATTTGATATTCCAAAGGTTCAAAAATAAAAATGAAGTAATATCAACTGAGCAGGAACACAGAGACCATGTCTGTCTTTTATAAATTATTAGAAACATTGCCCCTCTTATGAACTCAGAACTGGCACTGCTTGTTCTGGGATGCTTGCCTTTAGAATAAAGAATGTCTTTGTCATGAGCCCAAGCAAGAAACGAGGGGAAGGAAGAGGTTTCAGGAGGGGAAAAAAAAAAAAAACCACCACCACTTTTTCAGATATTTGAGAACTTAGAAAATACCAGGAAAAAAGTTTGAACAAACAGTGAAGTTCTTGTAAATTTTTCCCTTCTTCATTACACCTACAGAACAAGTTAATTAGAAAACTGTGATTCATCTACCTTCAATATAGGACCAAGACATCATCATATCTTTGGCAAGTTGTTGGTTTGGGTCATCTGGTAGGGAACTGCCTGAACCATCCCCTGTGCTCCTGCTGCACAAGAGATGATGCACAGAGCACTTTTGGAGGATCCAGTTCTTGCTACACAATATTAGGTAAGACTTTTTATGTTTTCTCCTGCCAGAAAAATGAAAATAATAAATGCAGCTGGACCAAAATGTAAAGAAAAATAATGAATAGGGGTTTGTTCAAGCAGCTTTAAAAGTGAACAATTTTCAATCCACATTAATATTTCCATTTTCTTTATCATGCTTCGTTTAAAATTATAGGAAGAGATCACTGCAGCCGCTTTTCCTTTTTTTCTTGGCCCTTCCCTGTATGGTGTTTTTTCACTGAAGAGTGGAGGGCATCATGAAAGGAAGGGCCAACCTACCCGCCCCCGCCATGCCATACAGTCCAAACAAAGGAAAGTAAGGTTTGCAGAAGCTTGACAAGACTTCCTAATTTTTCACAGCAACATTTTGAATGGTCACTTTTTTATTAATGTATTGAGTTAAAAAAAAAAAAGATTCATTTCCGGCAAAATTGTTTAACTATAAAATTTAAATACAATACTACTAAAAATATTAATATTACTTGCTATCTCGCAAATATTTCTCAATTACTAATATTTATGATTCTTCAGTTATTTGTATGTGTTAATTTGTACTGTGAATCCGTGAGAAGTAATACAGCCGATACAACTGCACTCTGAAAACCCCTTGTATTTTAATTGGAAAAATCTTGATATTCACTGTGGAACAATCTAACCTTGAAAAACAATCTTTTACCCGTTTGTCTTTAATGCATAAAACACTGCTCATTTTCTGCAATTCTGTCACCAAGGGGGACATTAATTTAGTTGCACAATAATTTAATACATCGATACATTGATTGAAGCAGAGAGGTTTTTGTTTAGTGGTTCCAAGAAATCAGGCATTTCTTGCAGAATCCTTAAAAAGACAGTTCTTTCTGCAGTTTAAGTAGGGGGAATTGCGGATCATTAGGGAAAGTTGCCCTTCAAAGCTGATCGATCCCACCATACTGAGCACAGTGGGCATTACATCAGAAGAGACAGAAGACTGGCAGGGGGCAATTAATGGGGCAGATATTGGAGTGCCTTTTCTGATTACCCCATACTGTACAGTGGATTTGGCCTTGCTGAGACAGGCTGGTAGAAACAAGAACCCTGATGAGATATGGCTCTGCTAATGTCAAGAAGTGCCACTTTCTAGCAGCAGGAGCAACTTTATTGAAACCATCTGTTGTTTTGGAAGACACATGTGTGCACACACACACGTACTTCCTCCTCCCAAAGTGTTTAACCTTTCTCTTAAGGCTGACTGAAACCGCACGGCTAATCCCTCCTTAATCTCAGAATGACAGGCTCTACTGTTTTCAGCAAGTCCCAGCAGCTACCGAAAATCCGGGTGGCTGGTGTTGTTTAGGTGATGTGACAGTGATGTATTCTGGAGCAGTCACTTTAGAACAAAATACCCATTCATCCACCGTCAGAGTTTCACAAGAGCAGTCTCTGATTACTAGGAGCCTGACAGAGATGGCTTGGGCACCTGCAAAGAGACAAGAAATCTGTACTCAGCTGGATCTGCTCTACACAGGGGACAGAAAGACAAGATTCAGTGAGTTTGGTCCCAAGTGAAACCTCATTTTTCAGCCGATATGACCCAACAGTGATCTCAAAGGGAACAGCCGTGTTTGGGTTACAGCAGACTCGGAGTAGGAGCCCTGTTCCAATTTCTCAAGTCTCTAATTGTATTTTTATGATGATCCATCCTTAAACCACCAGGACCCTTAACGCTTCTCATGGCTGTGTTAAAGGTGTGCATCAGATCCTGATTGTCAACAGAACATGTGGTGCTACAAGAGCATTCACTGACACTGAATTAACTCCAGCCTCTTCACAGGTAAAGTATTTCTGTCGGTATTTCATGCACATCTGTGCACGTTTAATTTCTTATTCCTAAAAGTAATGTTTAAAAGCACCACTTAAAAAATAACCAGCTTCACAGCTATTTGGAACAAATGCTGCATTATCAGACCTGGAGTCTCCAAAATCCCTCTTGCCAGCAAACGTGACCCATATGCCCCAGGCTTCTTGGCCACTCTGTAACACAAACCACACAGAAAGGAGAGATATGCCCCTTCCAGAGCAGGAAGGGATGTGTTTCTGACCTTATCTCCAGAACCAGATTTCAGCAAGTAGTTTAATCTCATCTCCAAACCTTTCTGGCTGCCTCCTCTCTACTTTCGGAGGGCCCAGATCAAACAGACCCTTGCAATGGTGAAAGGGGTAACAACAGAGAATCACAGAATGGTTTGGGTTGGAAGGGACCTTTAGAGGCCATCTAGTCCAACCCCCCTGCAGTGAGCAGGGACATCCCCAACTAGACCAGGTTGCTCAGAGCCCCGTCCAACCTGACCTTGAATGTTGCTAGGGATGGGGCATCGACCACCTCTCTGGGCAGCCTGTGCCAGTATCTCACCACCCTCAGTGTAAAAAAATTCTTCCTTATATCCAGTCTAAAACTACCCTCCTCTAGTCTAAAACCGTTACCCCTTGTCCTGTCACAACAGGCCTTGCTAAAGAGATCATCCCCATCTTTCCTGTAGTCCCCCTTTAAGTACTGGAAGGCCGTAATAAGGTCTTCCCGCAGCCTTCTCTTCTCCAGGCTGAACAACCCCAGCTCTCTCAGCCTGTCTCCATAGCAGAGGTGCTCCAGAGTAATTACTTCTTCCAGCCCCTTCTCTCCTCCATCCATTTTTGCTTCTACCTATATGTGTGTGTTAAGACTCTGCAGCTTGCATAGAAAAGCCCATACAGACCTCCAAAGAAACAGGTCACTGATGGCCTGGGCAGCTCCAACAATTGAGAGGT
This sequence comes from Anhinga rufa, assembly GCA_013400875.1. NCBI lineage: Eukaryota > Metazoa > Chordata > Aves > Suliformes > Anhingidae > Anhinga > Anhinga rufa. The sequence continues at coordinate 7,908 of VZTV01001326.1, read as the reverse complement.
GGGACTTTAATGCACTAATGTGGATGTAAACTGATCCAGCTGCTCGTCAGAACATGATTCAGCCATGGGAAAGGTGCAGACACTTCCCAAAGCCAGATGGCTAGAGAAAGGGGAGAGCAGAAAATAAAGTGCCTCTTCTGCCTGGAACAAGCCAAGAAGGTTAAGAGCAAACTAGTTTTTCTTCTTAATTGGGGGAGCTGGCATAGCTGCAACCACATTTGTTTCTTTTTAGGGAGAGTACAGTAAACTTGAATCACTCAACACCATCCTATATCCCTGGGCCATTCTGAAGCCATCATTCAGAACTGCTGGGTTTTTCAGTTCTTTCTCTCTTCAGTAACTTTTTTGTATTTTAAAGAACTTGAATACGGAAAAGACAATCCCTGGAGCTGCAACAGGAGGGAAAGTATCCCTCTCTCCCCTTCATACTTTAAGCTTGAAGAACACTGGAAGCTTAATACACTGGAGTTATTCTCATAACTCAGAAGGCCTGTTGCTTAAAAAAAAAGGTGTCTCAAGCCATCTAACTTTTAATGGCTATTTTTGAGTCAATACTGTCTGACAACGATGTGGGGCAGTGTGGTGTTACAGACCTATTCACTGAATGCAGAAAGGTAACAACCATAAAAAATCTTAACATCCTTGAAAGGGTAATGGATAGTGTGAATATTTTTATAAGTGCCCCTGTATTTGCTTTTTTGTATAGAGGAAAGCCCAATGTGTCAGCTTTCATGAGGAAATAAGTTTAATACATGGTATTAGGATTTTTTAAGTGATGGGCTGTGGTACAGATGTCTCATACCTGCCCTTATTTACTTGACCCACCCAAATTCAATTGCATAATTTATATTCTGTGGATTCAATTTGCGACATATCACTGTTTATGAAGACATAAATCAGACAACTGGAAGTCAGACAATGGGTGGATTCCTAGAAATTATTTGCAAATACCGTGTTAGAATATACAAAAAGGAAGATGACTCATTCTGCAATCTAAAGCAGTAGGATGGACAACAGGGTTTTCCCCCATTTGTCCCCCACCATCCTCCAAATAAGATCATGCTCACTAATTCTTTTGCCAAGACTACATCTAACTGCAGTCACTCAGCTTTAATCTGCCCCAAGGAGATACTAGCAACAGTAAAGCTGCAACGATGCCTGCTGTAATACAGATCAGCCACCCAATTTAGGCTTCAAAAGCTTCAATGGTTAAGTTGCTCTTGGGTCCCTGGGCTGGTCAAATTTTAGCTAGCTAGACTGTCCCTGCACATCCTGCCATTGCATCTCTGAAGCAGCAGAGAAACCCTCCCAAACAGGATTCTTTTTAGGGTCTCTCCTCTAAAAGTCTGTCTGGATGCTATATGGGAAGTAACTGCCAGTTTAAAAGGCCATTTTGAGAACTGCCTTTTTGAAAATCCTGACACATGGTACAGCTTTAAAGCCTGGAACTGTGTTCCTTATACAAGAGGCCTTGAACTCTCTCTGGGCAGACCACTTTCATATCCTCTTGGATGGAACACTTTCATATCCTCTAAGCTCACATATTTCATGGTAATAAGCTGTGGGATTTAACTGTGCTGAGACAACATGCCTGCTCTTTAACCTAGTAGAATAAAGAAGAGCTTTCCCAGCAAAAATAGTTAAGATAAAATGGTTCATATGATACTTGGAGCTAGCAGGGCATTCACTGTTTTTGCTATTGGGTGGGAAGGGGAAGAGTTTCCAAGATTTCAAATCTGACCTTTTAAGAATTACACTGAATATAACTATCTTGGCTACTGAACTTCCCTAGTTTTGTTTGATAAGTAAATTATAAACTGACATATAAATAAAAGTGGAGGTTCATATATAGATACCTGTATTATCCTGCCATAAAATCCATTCATATTTAAACAATTCTTTTGGTCTGTTACACAAATTTAAGAATGACTACTGTAGGCCACGTTGGAGTTGAAAACCAGGATTCTTATTTGTCAGGCTCAGGATGGGACCATGCTGTGCTGAAATGCAGAAACTGCCTGGTGCTGCGCCCCCCCAGCCCCTTGTTCTGCATTTAGCACTCATTTGAGCTTCAGATAACCATTTCCGTTTCAACCATGTGAGTTTTTGCACTCAGCCCTCCTTAGGAGGAAAGTAAGAAACAAATGAGAGGTCAACAGTCTGGAATTAGCTACATCTTGGAGAGATTGTGACCAGTTTCAATTACTGGGGCAGCACATGGTAAAGGACACTTGCAAAATGCACCAGTTGAGATGCAGAAGGGAACTGCAGGGTCAGCCAAGAGACTGCACAGCTGGTGAGCCAAGGCAACAATCTGGCATATGGGGAAATGGGTGGCTCTACTTTTGAGGCCACATCTCAAAGAACTACACGTACAGATTTTTTTAAGTAGCACTTTTCTGCTAGGTCAGATGCTCAGCTGAAGAAGTCTATGCCCCTTAATTTGGACTCTGTTGCCTTTTGTTTTATGGATAAATGGTATTACATTAAGTACTTCTTTGCCTAGCATATGCCCACCAGTGCACAGAAGCGCCATACAACAGCCTTTCCCTGCCTCATCCCAGGACAGGGCATTCAGCACAAGCACAGCCAAAAGACCTAAGGGCCTGATTCACTATTTTTTTTCTGCCCTTTGCATGCACTCACCATAAACCAAATGGCTTTGCCCTGAGTCACATGCCAGGTGAGTGTAGGACATACAGTTCCCATAGGAGATCTGAGACAGCCACAGTGGAGATCAGGAAAGCTCTTAGCCTGGAGGATCCATCACTACTACATCTACATTTTTTAATTATTTTTTTTTAAGTCTGAATGTGCCTCCAAAACTAATCTCATTGATCAGCCAGAAAGCAAGCCTACAAGTGTGACTGCAGGTGTGGCTGGGCCAGCTAGGGCCCTGCATGCCCATCAGCTCCTTGTGCAACCTTTAGGCCACCTGTAGCAACTCCTCAGCAGACTCACCAGTCCCTCCCAGGACCTGGCTTGGGAAGTGCTCCTCCACCTGCTGGGAAATGGCCCATCACTCCTGCTGCCCCAAAGCAACTGGAAGGCAAAGCTCGTCAGCAACACAAGGAGCATGGGAGCTGAAGGGCAGGGAAAATGAGCTAGGGCATTCATTCCTTTTTCAGATTTGTCATGCTTGCTTGTCATAGGCATGAAGAACACTCAGAGCTTAGTTCTTTTACTAATCATAGCAATAGTATAAATGTTAAAAGGGAAAGTCATTTTAATGTCACTTTCTTCTTGCAGAAAGTGTTCTCATTTCTAGTATGTGCCGTGCAGGCAAGATCTCAGGGTAGTCACTCTTATTCGCCATTCTTCTTACATTTCAAATGAGGGAAAATTAAAATTTTCCTCTATTTGCCAAAGAAAATAGCTAGTGTGCTTTGGGGACCTGGTAAGACAATTAAGTACCATTTTTAGCAGCTAGCATATCTGAAATGTGGGATTAGTTCCACCCTCTTAATTCAATGCATAGCTAAGCTTACCTGATGTGGCTTGAGGACAGCTACTCAGCAGGGAGGTTTGAAACCTAATAGTGGAACAGGAACAGAGAAACTCCCCAGCGACTACAGTGCACCAGCATGTGAAAGCTGGAGCTGTCATTTCAGCCGCATGTCAGTGTGGGAGCTGTGGACTGGCTCTTGGCAACCACACATGACAGAATGAGCTGCAGTTCCAGAAGAGGCTTGAACAGTATCAATAAGGGAAGGAAGAGAAGCTCAGCGCCAGCATTTTGGAAAATTAGCTTGATTGGAAAGTTTGCATTGCAAAGTTTGGGATTTAACACAGCAGTCTCTTTCAAAATCCATTTGGTTTTCCAAGAGCATCCTGGTTTTGTTTCTCAAATGTTATGGCACAGAGAGGAAAAGAAAATAAGTAGCAACGGCAAAAAGGAGATAAGCCAACTCTAAGTGCCAGAGGAGGCTGTGAATGTCACACCACAGCGGTCCACACTCAAACAGCTGTGGCCATGTACTGACTTCTGTCACCCCATCCCCTGCCAGATCTTACCTGGTATGTCAGAGGAAGATTCAGAGGAAAAGAAAAAGCATGGAAAATAAAAGGAAAGCACAGAACAGTGGAGAGCAGAGATGCCTTGCAGAGACAGGGAGCTTGTTTCCTACAGCAGTGATCTCACTCCAACCTCTCCTTCACCAAATATGTCCACAGAACTCTCTGCACACATCAACATTTCTCAGTTAAATCTGTCAGCACGACAACCCAAACATACTCCCCTTCAGTGATACACTCCTGCCAACAGGACTTGGCTGCTGTTGCATGCCAGTGATTTTAGTTTACTCAGACACAAAGGGCTGGTGTGGATCCACAGACAGTCAAAGGAGCCGTGTCTCTGATTTAGTGACCTCTAAATCAGTCAGAAGGAGTCCCTGGCCAAGGTGCCAGGCTGGTTTCAGCAGGCTGCCTCCTATTGTCATCCCATCAGCTAGGGGTATTGCAAACCCCTTGTCTTACCTCTGTTGTCCTCTTGCCTGCAGGTATACAGAATGGATACTTAATGGGATCGCTAATTCAACTTTTCACTTTTAATTTAAACAGAGACCCCAAAAAACCCAAACACTACTTTGTATGGCCCCAAGATGGAAGCAAAGAAAATACACCCCCAGCCCGGCATTTGCCAAGGTTGGCATTCCCTTCTCACTTTGCTCTGAGCCAGACCTTTGGCTTTTACCTCCATCCTGTTGATTTTGAGGCTAAGTATTTCTGAACTGCAGCTGTGCAACTCAGCATCACTTCAGAACCCAAGCAGAGCTTTGCCATTTTACACGAGTGGAGCATCCTTACTTGAAGGCAAAGCTCAGGAGAACTCCAGCATGTAATGAATGCAGTCCAATTTCCAACCAACAATATTCATTTCAAGGCCAGGATCTTTCAAACTCCCTGTGCTGCCACACGTTACTTGCCAAACCTTCCCACACTTGTGGACTGGAACAATACCAGAAGAGTTGATTAGAGTTAGTTAGTAAATAACATGGGATGAAAACAAATTAGGTAGTAAAAGGACCCTTGAGAAATTAGGAAGAAAGCTCTGTAGCCTTTCAACTTATTCATGATTTACTAGGAAGTTGTATAATGTAGCAGACCTAAGAGCTAGCTAAAATGTTTCTAAGGCCAAAATATCCCAATCTGAATAGCTAAGTTGCGTACTGAAAGCCTAGGGAAGTGTTTAAAGTGAGCTAAAAAGAAAACTGACACTCTCCCCCACCCCAAACCTTTGATTGAAAAAGCAACAAAAATGCTAATCTTCTGTGGTTAAGCAGAAAGGCTTAAAAAGTGACTGACAAACAACATGCATTATTCAGTAACTGCAGGTTACTACTATTCTACACACATCACTTCAGAATGTGAGCGCAAAGCCACACAAACACAGTAATTTCTATTAGCGTTACAGTGATAAAATATTTTCAAATGACCTCCATCAATTGCATCAACATTGCAACAAAAGTCTTTCTGGATTTTTAAGGATCCATAACAGAGTCTCTAAAAAAGGAGGACCTGATCCCAATCTACGTTGAGCAGGTTTTATATATTATGCAACTTCAGTGGGACAGGTATTACGGGTATTACTTTGTGTTGAATAGGTATGGTCAGAAGCAGCCCCATTCTTCAAGCTGATATTGGGCAAGCATCCAGGAGGGTTGAAGATCAATAATCAGATGAACCATATGGAGTTTCTGCACTTATAATCATCACCATCTTCCCTAAATCCAGAAGAAACTTTGTCTCCTTGCAGGCTGAAGTCATATATATATGCACATAGACACATTTCTTTAGCAAGAAAAGGGAAGGAGGATCTCAAGTAGGCCTGTTTTAGAGCTGAGTGACCAGAGCAATTGCCCAGATCTCAGACCACAGAAGGGAACCTGCGCATTAATCTCACTACATGCATTTGGGAGGAGAGAAGGCATTAGCAGCCTCCACAAGCCTACCCTTGACCCAGCTTCCAACTTAGGTAGCTTGAGGTCTTGCCAAGAAGCATTAGGATGCCTTTGGCTCTACTGTATCTTACTTTGCCACTCACCTGTCAGTTCCCTGTTGCTGTTCTGTAAACCCTTTGGCTTGCTGGGCAGTTTGCTGCCCTGTAGAGCTCATTGAGGAAACCAGCTGTTGCCTGACTGAGGGAATCAGGATGAGGGACTGAGCTTTTTCTAAGGTGGCTGCACATGACCCAGCACCTCTGAAGCACAAGGTGGATAGCAGGGCAGCAAGTTCCTGAAAGTATCTCTAACCAAACACCTACAGAACCAGGGGCCTACAGAGCCATATCAGTCTGGCTCTGTGCTGCTGAAAGTCAGCACCCTCAGAAACAGCTACAGAGATTTTAGTACATATTAGTAGCTCTGCAGGGGACTGCATTTTACCCCAACACACTTAGGACCTACCTTAACTTTGTGATCCCAGAGTACTGCAATACTTGCAGTCCTATTAAGGATCCTCTAGAGCCAGAAAGCCCCTTTATTGCCACTGATATCTACAAAGCTGTGATTATAATCTCAAGGGAGACAACCTGGTGCTGGTCTCGCAAGGAAAAAAATCACCTGATTCTGCAACACATCAGGTTGATGAAGAAGCCAGTGTGGTAGCAAGCAGCAATGCTGTTAACTGCTCAGCTGTATGCAATGATTTGTTTTCTGTCAGTGGGTTTTGGGAGTGGATGGTAAGTAGAAAAACAGTCACAGAGAAGCTCAGTCACAAAAAATCAAAGGTAAAGCTTCCAATTAAACACATAGCAGTCAAGTTAAAATTATAGGTGACAATTACTGTAACTTGATTAGGCACAATAGCAAATTCACTTCCCTAAATCACTTTCACAACTCTCCTAGGAGGTCTGAAAGATGTAGTATATGAGGTTCATTTAATTTCTAATGTAGTAATTATCACTACTGAATAAAAAAAAAATAGCGGTGACAGACCCAGGAAATAAATTTAGCACTTGAGGTTTTAATAAAATTTTTATGTGCAACCCCGTTGGTTAGAAATTGTTTAATCAATCTTATCTGGTTCACAGACTTTCTGCTGAGCTTTTGCTTCATGTTATTACAAGGCAATATGCTGCAGCACCTTCTTAGCATCCCAAGTTGCAAAGCCTAAACGCTATTGCTATCCAAAGCTAGCGCAAGCTCCTCTTTCAGTTGTGGACACCCACAATTCTGTTCATGTGCTGCCAGTTGTTTTCAGGTTATGCAGCTGGTCATAAGTGCTGGCAACTCAAGAGCAGGGTCCAGCCCACTCTGCCTGGTTGCCATAATGGGCTCTCTGCTCTAGATGGTAGCTTATTTCTATGGCAAAGGTATCTAGGGAGTTTAATCAGATTTTCAAGATATTAGTGTTTAGGAGACCGTGCCAGTCATTCCTGAAGGGGCTTCATGTTCTAGGCTTCTGTATAACACTTCCAGAGGTGTCCGTCCCAGCCTCTCCTGGCCCCTCCAGGCTCATCCCAGCTGCAGTCGGCACCCCAGGGGCCAGTCCAGTGGTACAGGGGCACAGGGGCAGTGGAGGCAGATAAAGAAATTAAGTACAGTATCCACAACTACTGGTGTTTCTGAGATTTTCCGGACCTCAGAGGTTTTGCTTAAAATTTAGATTTTCCCAAGCACCTGGGCACAGGTGGAGAGAAAACTAAACCCAAATCTGCTGTCCTGCTACTTGCAGGGTTACTACCCTGCATGAATTAAGCTGAAATGGTTTATTTCTGTTTGCAAACCAGGTCAGTGTGAGTAGCAGAGAGGTTAAAATGCAGTTATGAGTATCGAAGAGAAAAAGAGACAGTGTATTAGCAGGAATCCTGGCCTGTTTATTTCTCTTATTTAACCTAAAAAGTCCATCTCCACTGTTGAACAAAATTACTCTCACTGCCAGGCTGATTAAAATACTCACTGTTTTAAA
>VZTV01001325.1:0-10490 GCA_013400875.1 Anhinga rufa | reverse complement strand
AGAAGATACTCTGGAACAGTAGCACACATTTATTACACTTGGGAGAAATCCAACACTTCCAACACGTTTATGTTCAAAACTGAAAAGGTCATTACTAAGAACCCCAACGCATGAGCTGACATTGTCCTATAGCACAAAGACTGTATTTGGCATAACAGACCAACACAGAAGTAAGGTTATCAGTGTAGCACACGTAGTACTGACAGAGCCTCTATCCTTGACCTGTGACAAACAATGCCTGTTTCATTTTTTAAATGTCATAAATAGCAGTAAGTCATTGTTTTTTAGCAATAAAAAAATTGTCACATGCTGTTATTCAGAAATCAACAAGTCATATGAACAGCCTATCCCAGGCAGCTTTCTGATGGAAAGACTGCTGCTCCATTTTAAACTTTGGTCAAAACAGAGCATCAGATAGCTTCAGTCAGTTGTGGTGTATCAAAAAGTCTTTTAAAGGATGAATTTAAACATACAGGCTATCCACTTGATAGGGACATATATGTCTCCACAGTGATAAGCCATATAGAATTTGAAGAGTTTGTTTCTGAAATTAATAAGTAACAAGGTGTCTTTGTACTGTCAAATTCAAATGGCAACTCATACCAAGTATATAACTCCACTCTCTCAATATCAGAATTAGCATTCTGCAGGCTAATCTTCTCTAAAAGACCAAATTTAATCTTCTTCACATGCAGAAAAATGAAGCAAAACACAATTATATTTGTACCTCCATCAGTTTCCAGAACAGTAAGGGTGCTAACATTTCTCTACAGCCAAGAATTTTACTCTAGTCCTATGAAGAAAGTTGCCTGCAATGAAGCTAAGGTTATGAAAGAGACTGGTAATCACACAATTGCTTCTTGTGCATTGCTGCCTATCAGTAGTAAGAGCACAGTTCTTAGAAGTGAATGTATTTGTCCATGAGGAATCCGGACTATAAGACGCACTACACGTAAAAACTAGGAAGCCCTGGCAGAGCAGCATGGGAAAACATGCCTTAAACCCTTCTGTATTCCATATATTCCATATAACCCAATACTTAAAGTTACTATTTAAGGTAAGCATTACCCCAATTCCTAAGAACAACGTGCTGCTGCCCCACTTGCCTCACCAACAGCCACAGCTGCAATGACACCTTATGCTACAACACCTCAGGTCACAAGCAGCAGCAAACCAGACTTCTAAATTGACTAAAAGGATCATCTCTAGCACTATTCTGCATGGGACAACAAATTTATTTGGCATATTGTAAAAGCACTCAAAAAGGAATAATAAAAACCCATGGACAAGCTTTAGCAAGTCCAGAGGAGGGGTCTCAAAGATGATCAGGAGGCTGGAGCACCTCCCCTATGAGGGCAGGCTGAAGGAGTNCTGAAGGAGTTGGGGTTGTTTAGCCTAGAGAAGAGAAGGCTCTGGGGAAACCTTATAGCAGCCTGCCAGTACTTAAAGGGGGCCTACAAGAAAGATGGGGAGGGACTCTATCAGGGAGTGTAGTGACAGGACAAGGGGTAATGGTTTTAAATTGAAACTGGGTAGATTTAGATTAGGTATTAGGAAGAAAATCTACTGTGAGAGTGGTGAGACACTGGAACAGGTTGCCCAGAGTTGTGGATGGCCCCTCCTTCGAAGTATTCAAGGCCAGGCTGGATAAGGCTTCAAGCAACCTGATCTAGTGGAAGGTATCCCTGCCCATGGCAGGGGGATTGAACTAGATGATCTTTAAGGTCCATTCCAACCCAAACCATTCTATGATTCTATAATTACTTCTACGTAAGTGTTGTAGAAAGAAAGATTGTGCTTAAGGACAAGTTGCTTTAAAAGAAATTAGGTTGGAATAAAAAGTGACTGGAATTTTGGTTAACTTTTTCCTTACAGAAAAGCTTAAGCTCTGAAAGAAAGTGGTAGCTACAGAAGACCTGGGTGTGAAATGCAGAAAGGTACCTTTCTCCAACTAATAGTCCTCACCTCTGCCACCAAATTCCTATACTGTGCAAGTCACATGTGAGACAAATATGGTTATTAATGATGCATTCCTCATTTTCCAAGGGCCTTAAGGCAAGATCTTCAGAGCCATCAACTGGGAGATGTTCTGAACATGCCAAAGGAACTTTGGTCCTCATGTACCAAACATCCTTGAGAAGCCCACTAGGAAACCATTAACTTCTGTTGAGTAACATTCAAACAACCTCACTGTGGAGCCATTCTTTCAATACAGAGAAGGGCTGCCTTCTGCTCTCCCTCTCCATCCCATACTAGAAGTCATGTGGCTGCATCAGCTCAACAATCCAGTGCAAACTTTTTCCCCCCTTGCCTTAGGTCAGTTTGTTGATCCGACTTCTCTCTACAGGAGGTCTCTTCTCTCACACCATGCCTGCAGCAGAAGCCAAATGCCTGGGCAAGGGCTGACTTTTGCTCCTCCACATATTTTAATGATTTCACTAGCACCACAAAATGGGTCCTGAATTCTTGCTCCAGTTTCACTGTTCAGCCAACTCAGCTGTACTGCCCCTCACCACAGATATCCTCTGCCCTCTCCCCCTGACTCCCACCTCCATTTAGCCAACACCTAGCACCAACCTTCTTGCCCAGCCTCTTGTTCAGCTAGATCCTCAATGGGGTTTTAATCATCCACTTCAGCAGATGACCTCTGCCTCAGTTTTATTTCAAAACTTCCAGTCCCCATTTCTCTTCTACATGAAGACAATCTACTTTTAACAGCCCTCATTTAGATTACAGCACAGTTCTGCCTTCTGATCCAAGCTACCTAGAACACCAAAACCAGGACAGAGATGCTTTCAGATTTCACTCCCACTTCCCAGTATCATCCTAACTCACTAAGGAAGAGAAGTCCTGTCAAGCCTCAGCTATGACAGTCTGGAAAATACTTCACAGGCCCACAGGGATGCTGAGTCTGGCAGAAGAAAAAGCGGTAAGGACTGGAACATGGTCAGCACAGAGAAAAACCTACTCAGAAGTCAGATATGCAACACCACAGAGTCCCTATTTGACTCCAAGAACAGACTTTTTCAAGAGTTTATGAATATAGCCCAATCGGAGACAAAATCCCTTGTCCCAAAAAAAGATCTTGAGACCATGATCCAAACCACTCACCCTGCCCCAAAGGGGTACAAAGATTATGCAACATCATAAAACATCCTCTCCCTTCCTCACACTTTTTCTCTCATAGTTGGCTCATTTGGATTGAAACGTTATGAAACAGACAGCCAATGTAGGAAGTTTTAGGATCAACTGTGAAAGCCTAGCAAAAGACTCAAAGAAGGCAAAATGGGACAGTCTTACAACAGGAAGTTTCTGCAAATCTAGGAAATACTGCTACCAAACTCACTCATCAGGGAAGTAGCAGAACCCCATAGAAGATCCCCGATACTCTGCATCAACACTACATTGTGTTGTCAAATATAACCTGTGTTAACTCACTTGCTGCTTTCTTCCCTGCAGGATTAATTCAGACATCAGCAATTCAAGCTGATTTAGTGAAAATCTGTAAGAAACAAATACCATACACGATAGCAAAAGCTAACTTTAAGCAGTAACTCTTGTTAATAAATATCACATATGCTCCAGCAGTTCCCTCTAGATCTGCCACATTATAAAATATTACTTCATTTTCTTTTCCTCTATCCTTGACTGTCCCTACAGTTATCTGTAAGCAAACTCTTCTCACTGAGGCTCACATGAGGAATTGGAAAGTCCATATGCCAGTGCTGCAACTTGAAGAAATGGAACACATAAGAAAACTGAAAATATCCAGGCATGTGTAAGAACACAAGGATTTAATCTTACTCGCATTAAAGTTAATTTCCTTCTTCAAAAAAAGAAAAAAGGAACAAAACAAAGTTTTCTCTCTTTGTCAAGACAACATACCTAAAATCCTTAACATGTATTCTCCACAAGAACCAAAGCTAATATAGTTTTTGCCAAAAACCAGAAACACATACTTGTATTCTTCATCAGGGTCCAAGATTTTTAAAAAAGGCTGCCACTACGCTGAAGCAATACACACCTTCTGCAACAACCTATTTTGTATCCAGATGAACAAGATCTACATATAAATTTTTCAAAAGGTAACATTCAGCACATGAATTGAAATATTCTTTCAAGAAGATAAAAACAATCTTCTGCATGAACAGAAACCTTATCACCTCCTGAAACTACCCTTGGATGCAACAGTTCCACAGCGCCTCATGCATGGAAGAAGTATGTAAATCTCTGCACATCTGGACAACACTAAATCATTAATAGAAAAGAACAAAATCGTTATTGGCTAACTTTATGGCTTTTTTCAAACATGTGAAAAACTCAAGTCTGGGAATAAACTGGCAGCTTCTCAACTCCCAGAGTAGGACAGATAGAAGTATCATGAATTACTTTGCTCATTACCCAGTGCTACATCAACGCATAGCACGCCAGCTGTGACACAGTGAAACTCTGTTTAGAAAGGCACATACTTCATAACTCCATATCTGGAGAGAAGACTGCTCATTGAGGAGTTTTTCTCCCTTCCCACTCAAACTGGGAAGCTGAGGGGCTGATGTCAGCTCTAAAGTTAGCCATCAGTTTCTCTGAAAGCTCGGAAAGGGAGGGGGGAAATGGTGGCAGCTACAGCTGCTCGATGACAGTGATTCTGGCAGCAATTTTCTTAATAACCAAAGCCCAACAGCACAGGAGGTGGGCAGCTAATTGTCGTATAAAAAATAAGGCCCAAAACAGAAAAGACCCAATGGGAGAAGAGATCCAAGGAAAGGTGGAGAAAGCTAATACACTGGAGAGACACAATTTCTTGCTGCTTACAAATACATCCTTTCACTTGTGATAAAAAGTACAGGTTTAGGCACGAGCAGGTCTGCTCTGCAAGCACAGCCATAAATTCAGAGCATGTTTGGAAATGCACTTATCCATTCAGCCAGAGTAAGGTATGCAGCTGCTCTTTAAAAGCCTGCTTTCAAATCAAGGAATGGACAAAGAAAAGACAGTAGCTCTAAGCAAGTAATTATTTTCAAAGCATAGAGAGGCCTGAAAAACATGAGGACTATTATGATCAAGTTCATATATATTGTATCCTCTTATTGACTAGGAGAGTCTAGGGGGTTTATTAGAAATAAAATGCTAAACTGAGAAAGTTATCAGTTACTTGATTTCCCCCCTTATTAAAAAAAGCCCTTCACCATCCATATCTTCTTCATGCAAAGTGCTGAAGTTCCAAGCCAAGGGAGCCTAGCCAGCCTTGCTGTGGTGGCTGCAGGCAGCCTTTCTGTCTCCTCCCTCTAGGTGGAGAGCTTTACTGCGCCACTGCTGCACAGCCCCATACGCAACTGGGGAAGAGGGAGAACACACTGCTACTGCATCATCAGTCTATCTGAGAACAAGAGTATAATCTCCATTAAGTATCTGTGCTGGTCCATGCTGCAGAGAAAAATCAAAATAGAGAAATGGAGGATACTCTGCTAATCTTCACACCAACATGAAATAGAGTTCCATAAAACCTCATGAAGTTCAAGAAGGCCAAGTGCAAGGTCCTGCACCTGGGTCAGGGCAACCCCTGGTATCAATACAGGCTGAGGGTTGAAGGGATTGAGAGCAGCCCTGCGGAGAAGGACTTGGTGAGCGAAAAGCTGGGCATGAGCCAACAATATGCGCTCGCAGCCCAGAAAGCCAGCGGTATCCTGGGCTGCATCCCCAGCAGCTTGGGCAGCAGGGCGAGGAGGTGATTCTGCCCCTCTGCTCCGCTCTGGTGAGACCCCACCTGCAGTGCTGCGTCCAGCTCTGGAGCCCCCAACACAGAAAGGACGTGGACCTGTTGCAGCAGGTCCAGAGGAGGCCACAAAAATTATCTAAGGCCTGGAGAACCTCCCCTACGAGGACAGGCTGATGGAGTTGGGGTTGTTCCGCCTAGAGAAGTGGAGGCTGTGGGGAACCTTATTGCAGTCTTTCAGTACTTAAAGGGCAACTATAGGAAAGATGAGGACAATCTTTTTAGCAAGGCCTGTTGTGACAGGACAAGGACTAATGGCTTTACACGAAAGGAGGGTAGATTTAGATTGGATATAAGGAAGAAATTTTTTACAATAAGAGTGGTGAAGCACTGGAATGGGTTGCCCAGAGAGATAATGGAGGCCCCATCCCTAGAGACATTCAAGGTCAGGTTGGACAGGGCTCTGAACAACCTGATCCAGTTGAAGATGTCCCTGCTCACTGCTGGGGGATTGGACTAGGTGACCTCTAAAGGTCCCTTCCAACCTAAACCATTCTGATTCTATGAAAAGGAGAACAGCCATTATGGGACTTCTGGGTCATGAGCCTCCTGACGCCAGCAGGGAAAAAAGGGAAAAAGAGTGCTATGCTTTCAGATTTTGAACTTGGACTTTCTTCTTCTCCCCAAATCATTTTGCCCTCCCCCTCCCTCCTCAGCAACAATTTCTCCTCCTGCTCATATCACCACACACACTAAGTTTCTTGTCCTGTCACAAAGATGGGACAGAAACTTGACAAAGTTTCCATGTCTTTCTCAAGCTTCACTGCATTTGACATCAACTTCAAATAATGGAGGAGGAAGCATGGAGCTGACTTACTCTTCAAACTCCACTATATATTCCTGACATTTTCCCAGCACTAGTACCGGTGTAGCCAACCAAGGTCAACCACAGCTGAAGACCAACCAAAAAACCCTGAAAGAAGGTTTTCAGCTGGAGCAGTTTAGGAGTTCTCATCTTTTCCTAGCTCTTAGTTTAATAGCAACCGCCAGCAGTAAACACAAATAATCTTCCATTCCCTGCCCTAGACACATTCTTGCTTCGTCTCTCTCTCATCAGCTGAGGATTTTGATTTGGGTGAGCTCGACAGCATAGAGCTATTAGAACAACCTGAACCAGAAGGCAGCAGAACAAGAAACCATGTTTTTTCCTCCTCGCTCTCTAGACCCCCCCCCACCTCCCCAACATTTCCACTGGATTAGTCAGCCTTTTTCCATGTAATTCATGAACTAATTGTGGCTAAATGTATTAACAAAGATAGCAATATGTTAGGAGTGTTAGTTCTACAAGGCTGGTCTCCATGCTAATTAAGCTATTCCACCCACGAAATCTCTTAAAGTCTAGTAACTTTCAGCTAAATCCAGATCAAATACTTCATTACCTAAACTGCAACTATACACATGCATGCTACAGTATCTGATACATCTTTGAAATCCATATTATGGCATTATTTGCAAATAAACCTCACACACAATTTTTAGATGTCAACAAGCTCAGGTACAGACCAGGGAGAGAGAGAAGCTATCAGTACCATACCACGTCTGCTAGCCATGTTTCAATAGCAGTCCCAAAGAGGTTGTAACTGGAGTTGAACAAAGACTTGTTTCCTTTATAGATGCTAGGAGCCACACGCAGAAAATTACTCACTCCTGAAACAAGTGACTCTCAGTTCATTTTCTCCAGAGATCGAGATAATTATGTCCTGGTGTATTATTGCATTAACCAGCACTACCAGGTAGAGGCAATGTGCCAGTCCTCAGCTGCTTTAAAATGGGGCTCAATGATAACCATACGAGAGAACACCAGGTTTTACACTTCACTCCATAGAGGGTGTTTCTCCAAGCTGAGGAGCGACTATAGCCACCTAAGCTGTTCCAGATTCACATTCAGTACACAGTCACTCCTTTGTCCTCCCAACCCCACCACATACACCAGACCTGAGGGGGAGCAACAGAAGCCCTGCATGGGGAACTCTGCCTTTTGTCATCCACTCTGCTAAAAGCATGAGACATCTATATATACACCCAGCAACAGCTGAGGAAAGCCTTTATACTACTGTATTCACTTTCCCTTGCCGGTGTCTGAAACAGAAGCATACAGGCTTTTCTTCACAGTTTTGCTACACCTGATATTCCCTCGCAGAGGGTATTGCTACAGCTACTCCTCCTACAGTGTCCTGCCAGCAGAGCAGCAATGGCAGACCAGTAAAACAAAGACCAGTATTTTTTCTGAGTAGACTGACAACAGAAACATCAGATCAAGTGATGCTGCCCACTATCACAGGCAAACCAGTTTCTGTTTCTGCTTTTCCCCCAACACAAAGCTGCACTTGAATTAAAAGTAATGAACATTTTCAACATATGGATTTTTATGGCCAAAACCCTCAAAAGGAAAAAGAGTCAAAAGGTCTCTCTGCAAAAATTAATCCTGGAATTAACGTGATTAATTTGAAAACTTACCCAAGTGTTGTCTTATAAGAGTTATTATAAACGAACACCTGTAAGGAGCCAGCTATTAATAGTACCAATGAAACTGTCGTATAAAAACAAAGAAGTGCTACTCGTGGCACTGTGATTAAGGCTGTGTCAGCAGTTTGATTTTCATGACTTTAACACCCAGCTGTAAAAACGGCTTTCAGCAGAAGCAAGCATATTGTGCCTGTATCCATAGGGAACATGGTTTCTGTTTTCACTGGGTAAAATGCAAGAGTCAACTATATTTTAATACATAATCTCCGAATAGTTAAGATCCAGAACTTGCAAGTTGTTTTTGGATAAAATCATTGCCAAATAAGACTACACCTTAAAAGACAGTTTGGTAAATACTGCAAGACAGAAACTTGGTAGAGTGCGAGAACTGCGAAACAAGAGTGTGTCATTTTCTATTTTGGCGTAGGTTTTTCAAGTATTAGAGGTATACCAAAGAAACTGTGTGCTAATAGACAGTTCGCTATAGATCTTTGTAACTTGGCCACCTTCTGCTTAAGCACAGAACAGCATTAACAGATTTATATTTGAAAAGGCATCATCCGAGATTCTTCACGCAAGGAAATGTCTAACTGAATAATAAGCAGTGAGTGATTAGCTCTGAGCATACACAAAATTAAAAGCCCCACTCATGCTGACACAGGACCCACATCTGTCCCAAACAAGCACAAAAAATGCAGCATTTCAATCGTGTTAGGGATATACTACTGAAGAGGTCCTGCAATAAAAGAGCATCTTTTAAATAAAAGGCAGAGTCAAACCACAAACAGAATGTGACCAGAATCCAAATGAACTTCTTCCCAGGATGTTTTGAAGCATCAGGCATACTGCAGGGGTTCTAGATTTTATTCTATTTAGCTATTAAGCTTAATTATGACAAGCACTGCAGACTAGCTTAGAAAGCTAGCACCCTTGACTGCCTCAGCGTGGAAGAGTGGTAATGTCTCTTAGTTGTAATATTTAGTAAGGTAATAAAATTATACACTGAATTTTAATCATCTGATTCCCCCCCCACTAATATATAAACAGATCTATGTTTCTTCCACATACATAATACCAAAGGCAGTACAGTCCTACGGTAAAGATAGAAATAAGTATATTTTCCCCCTGGCCTTTCCTACAGCTTTTCCCCTTATCCCATGTTAAGGTGAAACATCCTCATTAAGATAAGAGGAATATAGGGACCTTGAAATATTTAAAGGCACACACCTGACATTCTGTAGATTTATAAATACTCCCCTCCTCCATCTTTCCCT
The DNA here is from genome assembly GCA_013400875.1 of Anhinga rufa. Classification (NCBI taxonomy): domain Eukaryota; kingdom Metazoa; phylum Chordata; class Aves; order Suliformes; family Anhingidae; genus Anhinga; species Anhinga rufa. The sequence continues at coordinate 977 of VZTV01001325.1, read as the reverse complement.
CAGTCCCAAACATGCCAGAGGGAAAGCTGAACACACACACACACAAACAAAAAAAATGTTAAACTAACAGGAAAAAAACCCTATCTGAACTGTTAAGAGTAATCTTTTAAGCCTTATTGAGAGGTTGGTGGTTGTTTTTTTTAAATAGTGATTTGAGTTGATAACTGCCAATGCCATTCCTCTAAGTTCAAATTATTTCTTAGTGAAAGCAATTAAAAAAATCAAAACGACCCCCACTAAAAGTCAAGAACTGGTCAGGATCAAACTGGGGACATTATTTCACTCAGCATATTGAATCACTCACAAGATTTCAGACCTTCATTAGAAATGTGGGCTTGTACTTTCTTCAAAAGGATCTCTTTAATTGATTTTTGGCCACCCTTTCCCTTTTCCTACCATCCAGGGCTATAAACTAGCCCCATCCTGTCCTTCAATACACACAGGCCATACAGTAGGTGCCAACATTTGTAAGTAATTATAGGGAGGTTTTACAAGGGGAACATGGACAGTTGTTAGCTTACACCGAAATGCCATAGTCTCAGTGAACCAAAAGACAAAAATACCTAAACTCTCCAGAGAGTTTTGGAAGCAAAACCGTTACATTTTTGGCTGGAAGCATAGTTTAACATCAAAGTCACAGTACACACATGACAGAGAGCAACATAAGACACGTCACTGAGGACAAGCAAGGTGGAAATCAAACATGCCAGTCAGTCCCTCAAACAGAAAGAGTAGTGGGACGGGGATGGAGAGGACAACAGTAACATTATAGCTGCAGTGGTATGCAGAGGGTGCTCAGGAGGCAGGTAGTGATTTGGAAGCACTGTTCCTCTTCAGCTCAACTCCAAAGCAGCAGTCTCACAAAAGCAGTACCTGTAAAAGCACTCAGTCCCCATTTCCTTAGTTGCGTATACACATTTACTACACAATATGCACTTCTTACTAGAAGATGATAGAATAGTGTGGCCAGCAGGAGC
>VZTV01001318.1:0-18027 GCA_013400875.1 Anhinga rufa | reverse complement strand
GAAATTAATAAAATTAAATTAATGGTAAGGAAGAGAAGCATCTAGCTAATGTACATGGTTACATTGTTCACATACATCAAAGGCTAAAATAAAGTTTTATTACGAATACTAAAATAGCATCATGACTCACACAATTAACCTGAAGACTTCTGGCCAGAAGATCTCCTGGATTTCCTACTAGGCTTTTGCAACTATCAGAAAAAAGCTATCTTCCTAGGCCATCCAACTAAATTTTATCTTTTCCTAATGCAGCCTGTTACAGTATTTCAAGAGTTTAAGGAAAGACCTCACACAGTACAGATCACCACATTACAAAACACCCCCGAAAGCCTTTAATGTCTTCAGCCAAGATCTACAGCAAGCTGCTGGCTATAGAGGGCTAGGAAAAGCCAATGCAACACAGAAGAGTTTGGGGGGATTTAAGTGATTCCTAGGCTTTGCAGAAGACCATCTGATCAGAAGTGAATGCCTCACTCTTAATGTATGCAGAATAATAAAGCTTTGGGGCTGGGAGCATATATGTGATGTGGAAAAGCTTAACCAAATCTTTGTGACAGACTCCTTTTTAATCCGGTGTTTTCATGTTTTCACTGCTCCTGTGACCCCTGCTAATCAACATGCTCTGATTGTATGGGCTGTGCCGAGGAGATGGCTGATACTTCAGCCAAAGGGTTCAGGTTTGTTTCTGTTGTATGACCTCTGGAGTTCACCTAACAACAGTCATCCATTGACTTATGAACCTGAACCCATGCTAATGTCATAAAGAAATAACAATTTTTCAGCTCTGAAAGTAATCAGTTATGCACAAGTACTTCAAACATCTGAAGATGTGCTTTGACACATTTGACTTCTGCTGTACATTACACTGTCAGACATCATCAGTGTGGCCGGCTTTCTCCCACAGTGCTAATCCTGCTCATTGGTGGCAGTTCAGGCTTTTCATGTTGTGATCACCCCTTCTGTTAGACTTACATCTTCCCTTCAGCCCTGGAGATGGGAGAAGGACAGTAGAAGTTTAATAAACTTTTCTGCCACCTGACTATATTATGGTTATATTTACGCTGCTAAAAATGTCTACTCTGGGATTTTGACTACATGGTACAGAGTAGCTGTACCTACCCTGTCCTGGACTCGCTCCTGAAATGCATCAGCAGGGCCTATTGGTCATAGCGTGTGGTTCTGGACTAACCAAGGTACCTCTGTAGCTCTAAGATATAATTATCAATTTTTTTGTGGGTGTTGATTTTACATCAAAGCAGACTGAAACACATGAGAGCTTTGCTGCTGCCCACCAGAGTGGGGTTTTATGGCATCAGTTGTATAAGGATGGATTACACACCTTGACATGGGAGGCTGACAGTGCAAGCCTAGTGGAGTTTTTGAGGGCTCTGGATGGTGCAAGGAGCTAAACTTGGTGTGTTTCCATTCAGACAGAGTTGATTCATCCACAAACATCCAGGTTTCAGTTTGGAGTGGACTAGGTGGTTCACTCAAAAAAAAAAAAGCAGAGAATTAATATTTATGCAATGTGGATGATCAGGGGACCAAGATGTGGGAGTTATTTGACAATGTAGATATATCTTTTGTGGTTGCCTTTGCTTATTCCTCCATCCTTTATCTCATGCAGCTATTTACAACGCAAGCCTTCTGAAACAGGAACAAATTTTCCCTATGGATTTGGGTAATGCCTAGTATGAGAGGTCTGTGATCTCAGCTAAAAGCTACTGTCATATCGATATCAACACTCCACCTTATATATGGAAGAATCTCACAGAACATTAGACTTTTAAGTGATTTACATAGAATAGGATTTTTCTGTCTACTCCTGAAATGCCGCAGTCTCTAGGGGAGAAGGTACTGGCCTATAAAGTGTATACAGACACTGCATGAGGGAATTGGGATTGAGTAGTGATATCTCTCTCTCTCTCTCAGAAACTTGTTCCTCAACTGCCTGCACTTAAAGGAATTTAAAATGCAGACCGTAAAATAGATGCTAAGTAAGAAAACCAGCAGTCTGCAGAATAGGTTGCACACACTCTACAAAAAGCCATTGAGGGAGAAATATTGTCATAAATTGTGTTAAGTACAGTGTGTTGAGTCAGAAGCACAGTTTTGATGAAAATTACAATAGCACTTTGAAGGCAAGCCATTTTGTGTCTTGTACAATGCCAAGCAGTTCATACAAGGCCTGCTTGATAGACTTGGCAATGGCAATTACTGATGTTTTACTCTCCCACAACCGTTCCCCAGGATATGCACCCCCGCTGGAAGAAATTTAGCCCAGTTTGAAGAAAGTGGATGTTCAAATCATACCCACTGATTACAAATAATCTTTGGGTCACTCTTTGCCCTCATTCCTCCCAACTTGCTCAAGTTTGGACCCAAAACCTCTTACTCCTGACTCTGCCTCTATGTTCACTTTATAGCAGCCTATTTCACGGCTGCCTGTTTTCAGGTTACTAGCAACAGAGCATTTGGTGGGAGTGCCAGCATCCATCCCTCCCCATGAATACAGTAGCTGACATAAATGCTCACCAGTTGGTTGGGTTTAGACCTTTCTGGACTGGACTGTTCTCCACAACACCAAAGCAGGACTTCCATGGCTTTCAAGAGAGGCAGGGTTTTGCACATACAGGTAAAAATAAATGAATAAAAGAGCTGGCTTAAACCAGCCTGAAAATATACCAACTCAGCCTCAAACTGGATTTGCTTCCCTGTGCTGTATTGATGATAAGGGGAAAATATTTAGAGCAATTTGCAGTTAAAAGGTAGGGAGCTTAGCAAGCTCAGAGCTTCTTGAATACAGAGAGAATTGATTTTTCCCAAAAATAGCTGATGGGGAATTTCTCTGCCATTTATACAGCTCTTGTGCCAGATGACTGCCTCTAGCTTGACGTACAAAATCTGCTAAGGAAAGGATGAATAAAGGTGTGACAAAATTAGGCTCTGTGGTGTTGCTTCAGCAGTGTCAGCATCTCACTGTAAGTGCAGCAACCACCACTTTTGGGTTCATCCCCACGTTTCAGTCTTCCCATCATCCATACTGCAGGGCTCTCTCAGACCCAAAGCATCTAATCCCTTCCTGCAGAGACACTGGGGAGCTTGAAGGTTATCATTTGCCCTTGTCTACTCTGTACAGACAGTAGGGATGTGGCTCACACTGGGGGATGCTTCCTAAAGCAGGTCAGAAGAAGGGACATAGAAAAGTTTTTTTGAGGCTCTGATGTGATGGAAAAAAGAACGGTCGTGTTGACTCAGGAGCTCCTAGCAGCTTCCTGGATGTCACCTTCCTTCAATACTGAGAACATTATGGATTCAGCATACTATTTTTGGAGGTCACATGCAAAACATGAACGTAAACCAAATGTAACTGGATTTTTATTTATTTTTTATTCTGACTGAAGAATAAGCTACATCTAAATAAAATCTCATTTGGAACTACAGACTCCTTTTTGTCACCAATATTCTTGCCATCAAATCAGTGACTGATTTTTCTTCATGAGGACAAAACTGGGGCTGCTAGTAAGTTTTCTGGCCCTTTAGTGGGAGAAAGCTTTTACCCTGAAGTACTGCCCAAACACATTTTGCACTGGACCGTAATCCTCATTCGGGCCTTTTTGGTTTTCCTTAAACTGAGAGATCAATACAGAGTATTCAGAAGCTGGTAAAAAAAAAAATGTGCAAGCAGGTTTCTGAATCATAATGCATAAGACATGTGTTTGCCCCCTGAGCAGCAGACAGTGAGGATAAAATTGGTAGATCTTTTTCTTCTTCATGCACTCTGCCAAAAGCAAGCTGATAGGGAAGCTGAGAGAACAGAGAAAATTTCTCAGGTTTCAGAGCAAAGGATGGCCTGCAGCTTAGTCCTAGCTTACAGATAGTACGTAAGTGTAATGCTAGTCACATGAGAAAGGCTAGACTGGTCCAGAATATCACACTCATTGGGGCTGCTGTACCAATGAAATGTGGATACCATCTTGTCTTTGAACCATGGGTGCACAAAACTGAGACCCACGGGAGAATGAGCAATGGCCCTCCTCTGAAAGGAGTGACTTCACCTGCTGCTGAGCAATCCTTAGCAAAGGGTACACATGAAATGAGGATACCATGCAGGACCAATATGTCCTAGCCCTAGCGCAGACAATTTAGGGATTAGCCCTGTAGCTTTCCTAATGCAATTCCCCAACAGAGCAGCCAATGCTGTGACAATGGAGGACAGGACAATGGAGGAGAATGACAATGGATAAACTTCTGCACCATCAAATTCTTTTATCACCTGCAGCAAGTCCTAAATTCTCCTAACATACCCTGTAAACAGGGAGGAAGGAGCCAGATCCTGCATGATATCCTGCTCGAGGGTTTAACCTTGTGAAACCAACCCGTAGCTTTCTCATTTTTTTCTGCATATTAATGATATTTTTCACAGAGAAACTGGAGCAGTTTGCACTGATGTCAGGAGAAAATATTCCAATTAACTCTTTAATTCCAATTAACTCTTTAAGTATCTACTGCTTCTGAAGGCCTGAAAGGAGCAATATCACAGTCACAAAGCAGAATTGTGAAGTCTCAAAGCTGGTCTATGGCTTGGGAGATTTTTACTATGGTGTTTGTTCCACCAAAACCAAGTTCAAATCCCATGAGAGATGTTTTGAAGACAGCATATTTCATTTTGTGTCTCTGTGTGTGTCCTACCCATGGCTAGTTTAGACTACCAGAATGAAGGCTGAGAAAGGGTATGACCAATCTCTATAAACACGGCAGGGGAGTAAACAGCAGGGAGGGAGATAAGCTAGTTAAACTAACCGAAGAAGTTGTCACAAGGACAAATGCATGTAAACTGGCCATAAAGATGTACAGACTGGAAATGAGAAGAAGGCTGTCAACATAAGAGTTGTGAAGCTCTGGAACAGCCAGAGTGGGAAGTACTGTGGGAAGGAAAAAAACTGATGGGTGTGAAGATAGAAACCGATGCATTTATGTTCCTAAATACTGAATAAATAATGTTGGCTCTATGGCCTAAGTATCAACCAGCTCTCCTCTTCCTGCTAGCACACAAATTTCAGGGACACAAGTATGGTTTCATTCTTTAAACTGGCTTATTTCAACAGTTTTTCTCCTCCAGAGAATCAATAAATAAATACTTCCATAAATAATAAATCTGAGGTGGTGAAAAAACAAAACAAAAATGAAAGCATCTAGAAAAATTAGAGAATGAACCATCTTCGACCCCTAGAAAAACTAGGAACTCAATTGCAAAGAAAGCCCACCATACACAAGGGCTGCATGTCCCTGAAGCCCCTGACCGTGAATGTTTCATCTGTCCTTACAACTAGAAACTAAGTACATTTAACAAACTGTATAGTGTACACAGATCAAACCAACTGACATGTGACAAACATATAATAAATATTTGGTTCAGTTGGGAAAACAGTAAGAAATCAAGATTTCTTTTCCTATGTGCCCTCGGGGCCAAGAAGGGCAGCGGTGTCCTGGGCTGCATGGACAGGAGTGTGGGCAGCAGGGCGAGGGAGGCCATCCTGCCCCTCTGCTCTGCCCTGGGGAGGCCGCAGCTGGGGTGCTGTGTCCAGTGCTGGGCCCCCAGTGCCAGAAGGACAGGGAGCTGCTGGAGCAAGGCCAGCGCAGAGCCACAAGGATGCTCAGGGGATGGAGCATCTCCCTGGGGAGGAAAGGCTGAGAGACCTGGGCTTGTTCAGCCTGGAGAAGAGAAGGCTGAGGGGGATCTCATCAATGCTTATAAGTATCCGAAGGGCGGGTGTCAGGAGGGTGGGACTGGGCTCTTCTCAGCGGTGCCCGACGACAGGACAAGGGGCACCGGGCACAAGCTGGAACACGGGAAGTTCCACTGAAATCTGAGGCAAAACCCCTTTGCTGTNAAAAAAGGAATTTTCTTAGAAGAAGACTGACCCACTTACGTTTATTTTTAATAGATCTGGAAGAGCTGGGAAATTTCAGAGACTAGAAAAATAAAAGCAAATAACACAACCTCATTTTACTCTGTAAATGGTGTCATGAGATAAATACTGGAATATTGCTGTCCTTTAGGGGAAAAAAAAAAACAACCTAGGAAATGGGTGGGAAAGACAAACAAATATTATGTTAAAGCTGAATGAAAAGATTTAAGGAGACAGACTCAGAGAGCTAAACCGATTTATTAGGATAGCTTTCTGTTTCAGAAAAAAGCAGAATAAATTAAGGTACGTTTCTGGGAGTGACAGAATACTGTGTCACACTAGGGATTAGTGTCTCTGGATCTGTATTCAGGCCCCACTTTCTAACCTCTACCTATAACACTCAGTTTGATGAGTACTGTGATGTACTGCTTTGCTCTAAATAGCAGAGACCTGATCCTGCTTGCAGCAGCACCTTCCTGCTGGTTGTATCTTGAACGGTTTCCATGTCCTTTGTAAAGACATTGATGCCAACAATTTACTATTGTCTTTACATTTCAGAGCATAGACAAAACAAGAGTATTGAGTTGTCTGAAATATGGAGAACTGCCCATAATTACGGTGGCTCAAACTGGCTTTTTCGCTTCCTCTTGCTATTTACACTTTCTTCCTAAGATCTTCTTCCTCTGGTAGCAAGCGCAGAGCAAAGTCCATTTCAAGGGAAACTTGCCAGTGTTTCTTTCTGAAGCAAAGACAGCAGTATAGCCATTGATGTCCAGAAGCAGTGGAGAAGAAGCAGTGAGAAGAAAAGGGCCATCAAGAGCCTACTCAAAGATGGGAGGGGTAGAAGCCAAGGCTTCCAGATCCCATCACTGACTCCCTACTGACTCCTCCTGTGACTGACAACACCTTGGGCAAAACTAGTGTCCAAATGCAAAGAAATCTTTCTTCAAAGTCAGTACCAGAGGGGAAGGTGAACACTCTTCAGTCTTTACCTTTTACGTATTTGTTTCAATGCTAAAATTGCTGCTGATTTTGTAGAGGAAGCCCCTTTGTTTCACTGTCATTACACATTGTACACAAGACAACAGCAAAAAGGAAAAAAAATGCAAGCAGAGACTGTAAGTGAAACTCTGCCACATTTATTGTCATTTCATGGGATGCTAACCAAAGAAGAGACTTCACAAAGCTATTAATTTGCTCAATTATGGCTGATAGATGTTAGCTCTTTCATTCTTGAGAATCCATCTCTTGCCTGAAAGCTTGTCAACGAGTCCCTGAGTGACACTACAACCTTCACCAGTGACAGATCTTAGGGCTTCATTATGGAAGATTTTTATATTGTTCAATGATTTGTGTGTGTCACTAGGTGCTCTATGCTCACAAATGTCTGTATGCACAGACAAGAGAAAGAAAGACGATAAGACAGTTTGGTTTCTTAGCATTTTCTCCAGTGGAGTAAACAAATGTGTTGTTCAATTTTCATAAAATGAGAGGTTTGGTAACACAGTCTGTTTTCAGCAACTCAGACCAAACAGATTTAAAATGCTTGTTAGCTGTTGTACTACATGACAAATTGTCTACCTACTACAATACTTTACTTTATGCAGAACCTTCCATACTGATTGCACCCATGAAATGGTCTAGAGTTAAATAATATGGTTATAGCTAAATAATAACAGAGGGAAGGAGAAATTAACGGGCAGGAGCTAGGGAGAGATGAGCTGTTATTAGCTGATGTTTGAAATGAGTCAGAACAAATGGAGCACAAGGATAAAGTCAGAGCTGTAGGGAAGACTCACCGACAACAGAAATACTCCAGGAAATACCGACTACTAATGAACGAGAGAGAGGAAAATTGTGGCAGAGGCTGGTCTCCCTTTATGGTGGGTTTTATAACACAGAAGGGCAATTTTAAACTGGATGGTGTAATGAATGAGGGAGTTAAGAGGAAATGTCTGAGGCTGAGAAGGTGGGCTTTGTCTTTTAAATATGTAGAAAGTAGCAATAACATCTGTGCTTATGCCTGATGAACTGGAAAAGCAAAAAATGGCGATAGCAGTAATGAAGACCAGAGGAGAACTAATTAAATTCAATTTATTGTTATTACTCTCTATTTTGCCGTGTTCCACACTGATTCTTACATATCTATTTCATAACTATGTTCCTCCTGCTGTGTTGCTCCCTACTTGGCTAAGCTGCATTGATATGGATTTTTGTCTACATCTGGGGTTTCCAGGATGCACCAGGTAAAGTCACTTTGTCTGGGGTAAATATCCAGATTGTAAGGTGTTTGCTAATTTCTGCAAACAGAAGTTTGAAAGTTAGCCCACAGGGAAATGACCAATTCCTAAATTATCATAGAAATCAGAAGTAACAAAGGTTTAAAATCTCTAGGTGGGACACAAAACTGACAAAAAAAGTCAGTTTGTATTGCAAAGGAGGTGAAGGAAATTTGACATGTGATCTCATTTTTCTAGAGATTGCACTCTGCCTGCAGTCCTTAATTCCAATAAGCAAAATTCTTATATGAAGGAGAGACACTCCACTGGATTCAATAAAACTGCTCCAATTTTTCCAACCTAAGGTCTGGTCTGACTTTCTGCTATGACCTACCATTATCTTTCCACTTCATTACCCTTTATTACTCGATTCATTCCCTGTAGGCACCAAGACAGAAACGCTTCTTAAAGAAGGAGGTGAATATGATATATGCAATGAGTTGACATATTAGTTCACAGGAGGGGTGGGATTAATTTCATCTCACTTCAAGGATCTAATACTGGCGTCCCACCACCTGAGTTTCTTGTCTAGGGTCCCATTGAGGACACTGGAGGTATAGTAGATATAGTCAATGGAGTTCAGAATGTGAGTCATCTGACCAAATGTGGATGGCTATTTTAGGATGTGAAATCACGCCCTAAGCTCCATTGACTCTGCTGACTCACTCTCCATTGACTATGAACAGAGTCTAGGGCAACTTGCCCAGATGCAGACACCCACATTGAAGATAACCACAGTTAATCAGATGAATCCCACCACGTGTGCTCCAGGTGAAGCGCATGACCTGTAAGACATTAGGTGAAGGGAATAAGAGTGGTGGGACAAAGGGACAAAGGTGGTCCTTCTACTGGGAGCAGTATGTGGGATAGGAAGAAGCTTTCTGTTGGCTTGAGGATGGAAAGGAGGGGACAGGAAAGATTTATCTGTTAAATATTTTCTCAACATGCTGATCATTATGAGTCTGGTTTTCAGAAATGCTGAGCAGCCACAACGCCCACTGAAGACAATGGAAGCTCAGCACTTCCGAAAATCAGACATTTGCTTCTTACACTGAATGTAATCTTTAATATTTAAAGCAATAAAAGGGGCTGGGGAATGGGCATGCAGACAAGTGAATGAGCTTCCTTCTCAGATGGTTTGCATAGCCCTTTCTATCATTATTATTACTGCTTCCAGACATTATGTACAAGGGAAAACTACAGCTGGAGCATTATGTGGAAATGAAGACTGCAGAAGGTTGGGCAAACTGACTGCTGTATTCCCCAGAGCTGATCCAAAGACTAGTAAAGCCTAAAAGTGGACACCCACTGGAGGGACAGTCAGAAGATAGGTTTTATCTGGCTGCAAAGCCACTGTAAGATGTTTCCAGTAGTCCACCTCTGCCAGCTCACTGAGTCCACTGTCCCCTCAGGGTGAAGATGTGTTACTTGGTTGAGCTGATGTAAAAATACATCACTTCAGAGACATATCTTGCTCCTTAGCCCCGGTCCGTCCCTCCTTACCCAACCAATGCACTCTTGTGTGCCAGTTCTAGTGCTGGATTGACTCTTCCTGGAGCTATATGAATTCACTAGCACTGAAGAATTGCAATTCCTTTCTTGCTTTTTGAGTTATTTCTCTGCTAGCTTGCTACAGTGCTGGGCAAACACCAGAGCCAGTGCGAAGCAATATGAAGTATGAAATTCAGGGAAAAGGGTAGTGTGTCCTCTTCCTTTTAGAGATGGCAACATGGTCACCTTGAGGCACTTCCCTACATGTAGCTTCACCTTGCTGTGCCTACACACATGCTCTGAAAGGATCTATGAAATTATACAAGAGTGGTGGGGGTTTTATGTTTTATTTCTTTCTTTGTTTAAAACCACCTGGATTATTTCACAGGCGTGGTTTTCAATGTGATCACAGAGCAATAGCAGCAGCACAACGATAGGAACGAGGCCACTTTGCCACTGCATCGCTTATTGCAATGAGTTATGGAGCAAGCACTAACAGGAGTCCCAGTGAAGCACACTGTATTCCAGAGCGGAGGGGCAGCGACTCCTGTGCTTCAGCTTTATCATCAGAAGGAAAGTAATGGTTTTATAAATCAGAAGTAAAATATTGAAAAAGTACAATTAATAAAGGCAGATTCAGAGAGGGCTGATGTATCCCAGGGCTGTTTTACTTGTCTTGGCAAAGAAGGTAACCTGTGACTAGATTCTGACAGGGTTAACCTTAACACAGGAGACTGGATTGGGGTTGCGTCACAGGAAGAATGGTTTTAAAGTATTTCATGATGGCAGAGATGCTTCAGTCAGTCTGGTCTTGAAGATTTTGCAGGAAACTAGCTGAAGAAAACTGAGTCATTAGTGATTATCTTCAAGAGTTTGTGGAGGATTCAGAAGTACCAGAGGACTGAAGAGGGACAAATATAGAACCCGCCTATGAAAAACAGAGTTGACGGCTGGGAAATTACAGACTGGCAGGCCTAACTTCAACTCGTGGGCAGATACTAGAAGAAATTAATAAGAAACCATTTGCAAATACCCAGAAGATAATCACCTTATTAAAAAGAAATAAATAAAATGTAAATGTATTATAGGAAATAATTCCAAATAACCTAATTTAATTTCTGACTTAGTAAAAAGCCAGGTGAGAAAGGGTAAAAGAAGATGCTATATGATGCTAAAAAAAAGATTTTCAACAGTAAGGTTAGGAAGGTCTAATTGTAGTAAGATAGGAGTGACTGGTAAATCACTTTGGAAGGGCAATTGTCAGAGGCTTCTTAGCATCCAGCTAGAAGGTGATCTTAGATGAGATATCTCGGTGATGTTTCTTGGGCGTGGTTCTATTCAAAATACAAGCACTGTTGTTTTTATAAAAGTATAACTAATGCTTGTGAGTGACAGCACGCTTGAGTAAATGTACAAGCACTTTGGAGAACAAAGGTGGAATCTAAAATGATCTTGAAAAAAATTGAGAGACTTGTGAAATTAGGAGGAAGAAATTTAATATACAGTCATGCAGTATGCTACGCCAGGGATGAAGAAATTAAATGCACAAATACAAAAATGTTTGGCTGGTCGGCAGGACATTAGATAAAATTTTAGTGCTGAAAGGGGACCTCAGACTCTATACAAACCAAAGATATAATGTTGTACAAGAATAATAAATCTTATTTTTGAATGGCTTGATGGGAGTAGTATTAGTAAGACAGAGCAGACTTTTCAAGTGAACTCAGTGCCAGCAAGATAAAGTGCTATAGCCAATTTTGGACACCACACTTTACAAATTGTAGATATAAACTGGTAATAGTCCTGGTAGAGCAACAAGAATAGCAAAAGGGTTTGAACACTAGATATATCAGGACAGGTTGGATAAATAACCCTCTTCTTCTGTCTTGACTGCTGCAACCACTTCTCTGCCTCTCAGACAATTCTCTGATTCCCAGAGGTAAAGCAATGCTCAGATCCTATCCTTGATGTTTTGACCATCCTGACTTCTTCCTTAACCACCTTCCTCAGAATAGCTGGGCAAAATGCCTTCTTGTTGTTTTCTAAGGAGGTCTGCATTCACTGCCTCTCTGCACTCACTTACCAGTGTCTCATTTAATTTTGGATCCCCCTCTGCATTGCTCTTTATAGCATGATGGTCTCTTCTGTCAGCTGCTAACCTAATCTCCAGGCACCCTTGTTTCTCATTAGGCCTGACTGGATTGAAGAGTGAATTGCACCTCTTAACTTCAGGAGTCAAACTCAAACATCTTAGACCTGCATTTACCAAGGCTCCCTCTTCATTGAAAGGCATAGCATAATTACTCCAGTAGATGGTTTGTTACTACAAAGGTCTGTGGTCTAATTAGGGTACATCAACTAAATGCATAAAGTCAAGTGCTGTAACTTGACCCCAAAATGTCCTTCCTTAAGTCATCGTCAGTGGCCTCTCTCAGCAAAACCTTCAGAAAAGTTAATTTTTGCAAGGACACTTATCAATGCTTTTCAATGATCTGGATGAGGGGATCGAGTGCACCCTCAGTAAGGTTGCAGATGACACCAAGTTGGGCAGGAGTGTTGATCTGCTCAAGGGTAGGAAGGCTCTACAGAGGGATTTGGACAGACTAGATCAATGGGCCAAGGTCAATTGTAGGAGATTCAACAAGGCTCAGTGCTGGGTCCTGCCCTTGGGCCACAACAACCCCATGCAACGCTCCAGGCTTGGGGAAGAGCGGCTAGAAAGCTGCCCAGCGGAGAAGGACCTGGGGGTGCTGGTTGACAGCTGGCTGAACAAAAGCCAGCAGTGTGCCCAGGTGGCCAAGAAGGTCAACAGCATCCTGGCTTGTATCAGGAATAGTGTGGCCAGCAGGAGCAGGGCAGGGATGGTGCCCCTGTGCTCGGCACTGGTGAGGCCGCACCACGAATCCTGTGTTCAGTTTTGGGCCCCTCGGTACAAGAAGGACATTGAAGTGCTGGAGCGTGTCCAGAGAAGGGCAACGAAGGTGGTGAAGGGTCTGGAGAGCGGGTCTTATGAGGAGCAGTGAGGGAGTTGAGGTTCTTTAGCCTGGAGAAGAGAAGGCTAAGGGGGGACCTTATCGCTCTCTACAACTACCTGAAAGGAGGTTGTGGCGAGGTGGGTGTTGGTCTCTTCTCCAAAGTTACTAGTGATAGGACAAGAGGAAACAGCTTCAAGTTGTACCAGGGGAGGTTTATATTGGGTATTACAAAAAATTTCTTCACTGAAAGAGTGGTCAGGCATTGCAACAGACTGCCCAGAGAGGTGGTGGAGTCACCATCCCTGGAGGTGTTCAAACGATGTGTAGATGTGGCGCTTTAGGGCATGGTTTAGGAGACATCGTAGTGTTGGGCTGACGGTTCGATTTGATGATCCTAGAGGTCTTTTCCAACCTTAATGATTCTATGATTTTATGATTCTAAGAAATCTAGAGCATGGCATCACACAAATCAGCATGTTCCCAACTCCTTTAGCAAAAAAGATTAATATAGAATACTTTGGTGCCCTAACATCTATGCAACAGCCTTTTCATTTAAATAATAAGACCTTCTCAAGATAGGGAGCTTTCAAAAACTGGCACCTCAGAAGTATTATAGAAACATATAATAAACAATAAGTTTCAAAAATTCCAGTTTCTCCCTTATATTCATCATTCTTGTCCACATTTTATAAAAACAGTCTTCTATTTCCATTATTCCTTCCTGTGAAAGCTTATTTTCTTCACAAACCCAGACTTTAGGTGATTCAATATATAATTCTAACAATTTCAGAATAACAACTATTAATTTCTGGAAACTCGAAGTATTTACCCTGCCCTTTAAGATAATCCCCTGCTCACTGATCATGAGCTTCTCTAACTCAGATACATCAACTCTCCAAAAGTGTCATACCCTTATATTTAAATAAATATATTTCCTACCCAAATCTTTTGCTAAGTGCAGTAGAAAGACATTAACTGTGTATAAACACCTCTTCATCTGCAATATTTTCATGCTCAGCAAGTAATGTAGCCTTCTGGACATGAAGAAGTCAGGTTTCCACCTCAACTCTGCAAATGATTACTGTCCTGTCACTTGGGTAATTCAGTTATAGTCTCTGCTTATTTCCTGCTGTGCAAATCAGAAGGGATATGAACTTAAAAATCCCAGCGGAGGTGGAATGTTCTCCATGGTAAAGGAATTATTATTTCCACACTGGCACTACTCGCATCCAGTTTTGTGTTTAAACTATTATCATGTGGATCTGAATTAGATGCCAGTCCAAAGACCACTAGAATTAATGATAATTCTTCCCTGAGCTTTAAATGGACTTCCTCCTTGCTTTAAATGGACTGATTTTCCATTCCTGTCTTTTCTGTAGGGTTAGATCAATAAAAATCCTCAGGTATTTTGAAAACAGAAAAAAAAAAAACCAAGAAGGTGACATAAATCAGAGGATAGGAACTGAAGAAAATTCATCATGTGAGCTACAGGGCACATAGCAAAACCCTGTGACTGGCAATAGTCGGGACAACAAAGAATTTTCCAGGTATGCTAAAAGAAAAA
Source organism: Anhinga rufa (assembly GCA_013400875.1). NCBI lineage: Eukaryota > Metazoa > Chordata > Aves > Suliformes > Anhingidae > Anhinga > Anhinga rufa. The sequence continues at coordinate 3,806 of VZTV01001318.1, read as the reverse complement.
TGCATCCTAAATTAGAATCCATTATTGTAGGTAAAATGAAAAAGTATCAGTAATAAAGCTGAGGAGAAAAAAATAGGGTGAATGTATTCAATGAAATTTTTGTCCACTATTTGGGAAGAAGCCAGGTGATGTTGTCAGATTGTAAAAGGATGACCCAGGCAATTACAGTCCTGCCAATCTAGCATTGATCTTAGTTGAAATAATGGAGCAGCTGATATAGGACTCTACTAATAAAAAAATAAAGAAAATGAATATGAATCAGTGTCAATCACTACTGGCTTCTAGAGAACAGATTTCATGAACTGAGTGTTATGTCCCTTTTGGTGAGGATCCAGTACTAGTTTTTTGTGATAGAGTTAATTATGTAAAGTTAGTGTCTGGACTGGTGCAATGCATCCCCATGACACATACGATATGAATCAAAGGATGGCCAAGCACTCTGGCCTCTGGCTGTTCCAGTAACTAAGAAGATGCCACGAGAGAGTGTTTATATGGTTTTCCTACAGACAAACTGCCCCATTGAATATTTCTCTTAGTAACATGATAAATCTATCACACTGAAGTTGAATCCTTGTGGGATCTTTGTTACAGAAGGATCAAGAATCCTCCATAAGATAAAAGCAGCCCATGAGGACAAATATAAATCCAGACATAGCTGAACAAAGAATTCAGACCATACTGATAGGGCACGTAGTGATGGGGATTCCTGCCTGGCTGACTCTAAAATGGCTCGAGGAGTAGTATGGATGATTAGGCCAACAGGAGCTGTCAGAAGGAATGTGGGACTCCCAAGTAGGTGTAAGAAGAGTTGGTTTTCAGAAGTCATTGTTGAAGTGCTGAGGTCTATGGTTGGGATCCACATGCCATGAAAGATTTTGACAAATAGGAAAAAGTTCAGAAAAATTCAGTAACAGAAAGGCTGAGGTAAAAAAAGGCAAACAAAAACCCCTCAAAGCCACACATCCAGTCTCTTTGGGGAAGAGATTGGGGCTCTGGAATTTGTATCCTCCATCCTTATCAAAAAGAAATTGGGGTCTCTCATGGTCCCAGGACATAGTTGCTTGGGGAATATGACTTTGTTAATGGGGTCTTTGATCTAGCATGCAATGGAAAGGTAAAATCCCATGGCTGCACCCGTAAAATGGACAAACTCACTTTGGAAATCCAGTGTGGATTTTGACCACTAAAGGGAACTATCTGTGGAGAAACAGGATGCAGGTTGTGGTTAGCCCTCCCATAATTCAAAATTTAAAACTGTAATTCCTCCCTCTACTTCTTCTTTCGTCTCTGAGGTGAACTAGTTCAAGTAAAACCTGATTTGGGGAAAATTCACTGGGTAATGGTTAGTTTATGTGATCACAGCAGTTCCTTTTGCTTTCATCATTTATGATACTATCATTGAATCTACTCAGTGATAAAAGCTTCCCAGGTACTTCGATATGTTTGTTCCCCTTGCAATGTGCTTGCATAGCATGACATCTGTTGGCTGGGTGCACAACACAGTATTCTTGCTATTAAAAAGTAAAATTAAGGGAGGGAGCGAAACAGACCTTCCCAGGCCATATTTGCCTCACACTGATGTGTGTTTTTCATCCCATAAATTTGTTATGGCTCCAGCTCCCAAGCTTGAGTGAACATTCATCTTTCTTCCTTTACATATATACCCAAACAAAGCTGAGCTGTGGGCTGGCAGTAAAGAAATGAGACTCACATTATTGGCTTTGCATTAGGTTTGTTTATAAAAGACAAGGCATATTAATCATAGATATCTACACTGGGAGAAGCATGCAGCAATGCAGGAAATGTATTCATTACAAAAAGCAGGTTGTCAAGCTGACTAGGAGGTGCTATGGATTGATGCACTGGCTTCTCTCTCATAAAGCAAGCTAAACAAGATTTTGCTCTAGCCCAGACAGAAAACACAAATTAACCCTGTCCATTTCTGGGTCCCTAAGGAGCATTATAAAGCAGGCTTTTTTCCTTTGAGTTGCCAATTAGTTGAGACTTTGCACTGGTGTGACAGCTGGTAGGTGATGTTTAAACAAGGGCTTGCTCCAAAACATGGTCCCTATTACACTCCCAGAGAACATGCCTTCCCTGTGTGGATGAGGCAATCGGCAACTGAAGGGACAGGCTGGCGAGTCCATTTGCTTCAATTCTGGTTGCTTCAAACCTGAGGGCTAATTCTGCTTTGTCTTTATTTCCATGCAAAAAAGTCAGTGATACTCCACAGGGAAATAACTGCAGAGCAGCAGGAAATCTATCCTTAAAGTGGAATTTTTTCTTAAAACCAGAAGTAAAGAAACATTATCCTATTCCACATATAAATGCTCAAACAAAATTACTGGGGAGAAATATTTTTATATGGGTCCAAAATTATTAATTCAATGCTATTAAAAGACAGCACAGTTTGTGCAACTACAAATTGGAGGAAAGAAAGGGACTCTGTCCCAAGGAACTTTGTTTTTTGAAAACATCAGCCACTGTGGGCAAGTTCAGTTTGTAAGAGCTTCAGAAGAGCTATGTAGGAAATCTGGAGATATAGTGCCAAAGAAGAGAAATTTGATCAAGGGCAATTTATGGCGATTCATTCCTAAATTGCTTCTCCTCAAGTTTCCACCTAGAAATGTAACCAAAACATTTTAGAGGCTATCACCGGGGGAAAACTAAGCTTATTTTGGTGTTGTGTGGTTGGGTAAATTCGGTGACCCTAGCGTTGTTAATAAACAGCTGTTGATAGGGAAAATACTTAACACAAAGAATGGCTGCAAGACTGTCTTGCATAGAGGTGATCTTCGGAAGTCTTTTTGCAATGTTAAGGAGAATGCCACAGGCTGAAAAAATAATGTTGAGAGGCTAAGATTCAGAAGAGATCAAGATGCCTAGATTATTTCAACTGGAGGAGATGAAAAAGCACCTTAATAATAGGAAATAAACCACCCTACACCGAAGAAAGTAGAAGAGACCTCCATATTTGGCTCTCTGCATAATAATAGTTAAACAGCACAAGAAGCCAGCTGACTGTGGATCTCTGAAGCTGGAAGATGCCAAGAAGAAATGGTTTTGGTGGAGGAGTGAGGTGATGCTGAATGAATGAACAATGGACTTTCTTCTCCAGACAAAGATCCTGTGCAGTCTAAATGGGAATCAATGACTGGGAACACCTGAATAGATTTTTAAATTATTATTTATTTATTTATTTCAGTCCAGCCAAGGTCTTGATCTTGTCCTTCCTTCAAAGTTCTCTGGAGGATTTTTTCTCTCTCTTTCTTCACAAAACCCGCTATATTCATGGAAGATGAAGCGTTTGACTGGTTACGTAGCCTTGAATGTTATAGACAATCAAAGGCTATTCCCTTGGGTATGACATGGAAAGAAAAAGGTTTGAAAAAGTAAATTAACTTAACCATCAAAGATAAGATATGTTGCCCTGTAGAAAACCACAACTTGCCCTCTGTTTTCTCATGTTTAGCTTTCTTGGGAAAACGCTGTATGACAGGTTTGATCTAGTGGCCCCAGCAGTTCAGAGTAACATGATTTCTTTCCACAGCATCTGTTCTGTAACATAAGCAAAGCAGGAGAGACGGTCCATAGGACAAAAAAGAAAATACTAAGATCCTCCCCACTGACAGATATATCTCGCAAAATCACAGAATGGCCGAGGTTGGAAGGGACCTCTGGAGGTCACCTGGTCCAACCCCTCTGCCCAAGCAGGGCCACCTAGAGCCACTTACCCAGGACCATGTCCAGATGGTTTTTGAACATCTCTAATGTGTGAGACTTTACCACCTCCCTAGGCAACCTGT
>VZTV01001293.1:11761-27789 GCA_013400875.1 Anhinga rufa | reverse complement strand
CAATCTAAACCATTTTATGATTCCGTGATTCTATGAACACAATTACTTAAAAAACCAGGAAGTTGTTTCATTTCATAAAAAGGGTGAGCATGGTCTTTTGAAATGCAGGTGTGTGCGGCACCTGATTCCTCATCTGCTAGTTCCCTCATTCGTGCTCTGATACAACCAGGTTTCAACAAATTTGCACTACAAGATTTCTTTGGTAAATACAGGGTACTGATGGGAGCACAAGAAGATGGAAGTGCAACTAGGAAGCTGATTCCGAGGTCTGACAAGCATTTTGACCAGAAATTGTTTGGTACTATGTGCAAGGTAATTCAACCTGTTTATCAAGAAAATGTATTGCTCACATTGTCAGAAAACTACTGGTGGTCTACCTTTTGGATAAGGGATCATCATCAGGGTTGGCCTTCTACACTGAGATAGAGAGGCAGATAGACACTGAACATATCACCAACTGCTCAGCAACACAAACCTACTTGAAGCTACTCCTTTTGTTTCACAGAACTCTGAGAGTAGCAACAAATGTAAAAGGAGTTGCTAGTGTGTCTTAAATTGAAAAATGTCCTACTTTCCAAATGCTTGCATTTTTTTACTTCCAAGAGAAGATCACTCAGTGATGCTTATTACAAAGACCAAAAGATGTTACCCAGCAATGGGAAGACACAGTGCTGCTGCAGAGATTGGGAGAAACTAAAGAGGGTTTTTGCCCTCTCATCCACCAGTAGTCACGACATCAAAGTGGATGTAGCTATCAAGTTATGTACCTCTCCTTCCCTCTCTCTTGTAGATCAAATTCACATCTGCACCCGTCTTGGGAAATGCACATTGTACTTTTTTGCTTTGGACAGAAGTTGGCAAGACAAGTGCAAATCAATACATACTCAAGTCTAAGAAAATGGTAACATTTTGTGCTCTACAATCTCTTCAGTGCCAGTTTCTTCCCTGATACTACTGAATATAGGGATATCATGACAAATACAGCTTTCTGGCTCATAAACTACATTTTTCCAGAGTAAAATTTTCAAGAAGGCGTTTGGCTCAGTGATTTCTAAACTTCTGCATACATAAATAATTGTGCATCAAAACTCCAGGAAATAATGAGTGATCACCCTTTGAAATGTGAAATTTCCGTCTGTGAAAACTTGATCCCATTCTCTTACCTCTTTTCTATGTTATACTCTATATTATATTATACTATTGAATACTTCCTAATTTCACTTTTCACAGATAACTATTTGTATCTAAAAAATCAACTTCTATACAACTGCAGTCCTGCAGACTTTGACTTTATCAACTTTTACAAGTCATGTACATGGCTTTTACAAGTCATGTACCAGTTTTACAAGTTTATGGACCTGGCTTCAACTAGAAAGACATTAATCTTTTATGTTTCAGTCTGTATTTGATGTTTCACTTCTTTTAAATTCTTCTTAGATTTTTGTCGACATCTGCATTAATTCTACATTTGCTCTGTGAGCAGGTATACATTTCTTCTGATTCACACAACTAATTTAGACATCCGCTATATTAAATGGTGCTAACAGCCAAAGGATTTGGATACTATTATGCTGATATGTGACAGCTGGAACGTTTTGTACACACATATTCCTGAAGACTGCAGCAACAAGTGACTTCAGACATCTAGGTTCTTATGAAGGCAAAGGATGATTTTCCTCCTTCCTCCATTATTGCCTACTGGTCCAGTTCCAAATGGTGGCCAGATTCATAAATCAAGACGTTCCTCTATAGAAACAAACCATGGTTTTATTATTCTAATGACTTTTTTGTGGCATTCACAAAAGCACGTCTGTGCTTTCTTGAATAAAATTAAAAACTGAAATATTTGGCAGAGAATGCTGAACGATCATAATTTTAGAGATGCTCATTGTGCTTCAGTTTTTGATATAAAAATTTCCATATTCAGGAGAGGACCAAAAACCTACAAAACAAACAGAGGTAATATTGAGTTTGCTGGTATTCAAGATCAACATCCTGCAAGGCAGACTTCCTCCTCAAGCAAGTGTTATCCAATACTTAATCAAGATATTCTCTTAGCTTTTAACCTTGCCAAACGTACTCTTCCTAAAACCACTAGGTCATGCAGACATGACTAAGTTCTCAAGTAACACCCCTCTCTATGACAAACAATCTTTTCTTCTAATGAAACATGTGCATTCAGAACAGAAAATCCAGATGCTGGAAACCAGCTGCTTAGTCATCCAAGAAGACATATCTTTCTCTGTAGCCATCCAAGAGAACAAATCTTTCTCTGTAGAAAGTTACCAGCATAACCACTTCCCTATTAACTCTTGTATCCTCCTGTGTGACAGAAATTGTCTACATTAACTTTTTGGTACCATTGGTGCGAAACGAGTTCCTCCCATGGTATAATCTATCCACACACAGAAACCCTTAGTTCAAAGCTTAGTGCTGCTCTAGACTTAATTTCATCATCTACTCTGAACAGCCTACTGCTGACAAGATGTCATGGTCTATAGCTCAGATGCTTTTGCTATCCAAAGCAGTAAAACTGCTATTTCAAACTTATATTTGAGCCACTATGTACAGCAGGAGCATTGGCTAAACTTCCAGCCCCTGCAAACATCTATTTTTCAGTAAGAGAAGAAAACATTTAGCTCTACATATTTAGCCTTACAGCCTCAGTAGGGTTGTATACTTTATCTAGTGTCTTCCTCTTTCCTTTCAGCTTTGGAAAACAAGTCGTGTATCATCTGAGTATCATGATATTTATGCTATTTTTGCTGCATTTCTTAGAGTTCACACAGATCTACTATCTAAAACATTCCCTTTCATGAAGCCAGCAGTCAGGAAACGATGCTGATCTTTTAGACTGGGTTGCAATACCACCATGACTGAACTCAAACTGGATTAGGGTGGGTTTTTTAAATTTAGATTAGGAATGCGCTTTTGAAATTAAAGTCCCAATCACTCTCATTGTGCATCACAATGCACTCTTGGTGTACAAACTGGATCCTTTCCAGATAAAGTGCTAGGAGTTGTGCTCCAGGATTGCATCTAACACTTTGCAGTTTTTCATGGGTATTCAGTCCACACAGATTAGACCTGGTTCAAAATAAAAACCCCTGAAATGCAGAAAGCATAAATGGCAGGCCCTCAGCGCCAATTCTTTTGCTCTACAAATCTGCTCCTACTGCACCACAACACTTGCCAACACAGACACTGCCTTTATCAGTATCTTTTTTAAAACTTAGTGCACCATCAAAGACATTCACATAGAAATGGTACTATCAGCATTTCACAAATGTTCCATATATGCTAGACTAGCTAAAACTAAAACCCAGGTAGCAGATTAAACTGAATGATGGTAGCAGTTACTGACTCTAGCTGCCGACTCTTCTTTTACCTCAGAAGGTTACAAGTTATACAGCAGGGATGTTGCATGCAGTATGGATCTTCTGAATGCTTCTGGTTTACAACATATCACATTAAAATAAACCACAACTAACACCAGTTTAATGTTACAGACTGGGCTACAAATTGTGGTATTTAACCTCTGTCAACACGGGGTTCAAGTAGCTTGTAGACTGAAACCAATATTCTGCTTATAGAGGAGCTGATGTTTTAGTGAGGATACCACAGCTTAAATTACAATTCATCAACAGCCAAACTAACCACATGGGGTGGGATTAACCTCCCCTGAATTTAAACAGCCTCAAAGCAGATACCTACATCTGAGCTAATTATCTAAATTACCTTTCAGTTACATAGACAAATAAGCATCTATAGAGGGAGATAATTTTAGCTACCCACCTTTAATTGAGATAAACTGTGTGTTGGAAAATCTCTTTTTTCTCAACTAATTATAAAGGAGACTGTCTCAAATGCAGACATCTATACCACAGACTTCAAAAGCTTGGTGAGATGAATCCTACCATTTGTGTTGTGTGAGTGTTAAATCAAGAGAGTACATTCTCACCCAAGGCAGAGCAGCATGAGTCCACCAATTATACCAACTCATATTGCAACAAAACTGGCAAGCTCAGTAGCTCAAAAAATGTTTTCCAGTAAAATACAAAAAATACAGTGATAAAATTTTGATTGGAGAGATTTTCATATATGTAGGAAGGGAGAAAAAAATCATATGGAATAGGACTATATGGAAAGAAAAAAAAAAGAGCTAAAATTTAAGCTCAGTAAAGATGGAAAAGTAAGTACAGTGGGCACCACTGAAAGTAAACATTTACCATGGCATAGTATAAATACCTCATTGCTGTATACATTCTAAATATAGGGAGAGAGTGGTAAAGTAAATACCACAGTACAGTATGGGTATTTATTTACTTTTTACTAGAATCCACTTTATTCTTTAAGACTAATGACACTAAGAAGGAAAAAAAAAAGGAAAGATGAAACATAGAATGAGAAATGCCATGAGCAAATAAGCCAGAAATACAGTCAAGAACGAGAAATCAGCGGCATGGCACCAGCACAGAATGACAGAAAGGTACAGCTGAAAATTACTTCAAGAGACTGATCTTGACTGTAGCCTATCTAGCCTCTTCCACTGAGCCAGAATCAAATATATGTCTTATCCACAGTTTTTAAATTAAAACTAATAACAGTAGTTTCAGAATAATATTTACTGTAATTTTCTTCTGCAGTTTTGTGACTGTAAGAGTAGAGAGGATTTTCTTGATATACAACCTAAACTTCCTGCCCTGCAATGCTAGCAGATGCTCTATTGCCAAGAAAAAAGAAATCACTCTCTTTCCTGTAAAAACTTTTATTTATTTCCAAGATTAAACAAATTCAGCTGCTTCATTCCTTCAATCTTCCTCATAAACCACATATTCTGTGTTTATAATCAAACCCATTAATGTCTTTCATTCTCTCTAGAATGGCTAGACCACTTAAGAAATGGCTGAAACTGCACATTGCATTTTAGACAAGGTCTCACCACTTTCACAAAATCACAGAACAGTAGGGGTTGGAAGGGACCTCCAGAGATCACCTTGTCCAACCCCCCTGCGTGAGCAGGCACAGCTAGAGCAGGGGGCACAGGACCGCGTCCAGGCGGGGTTTGAATGTCTCCAGGGAAGGAGACTCCACAGCCTCGCTGGGCAGCCTGGGCCACTGCTCTGTCACTCTCAAGTTTCACACAGAGGAGTCTCCCTCCAAAGATTGCTGCCTCATATTATTTTTTAACTCAGTGCAACTCCTGCATCTTTTTATTGCAGTGTTACTTCTACATTTTATTCCTTGTATTTTACCTGTTTGATTTCTTCCTTATTCTAAACCTTGCAGTTAAATTTCATCAGGCCATTACTTCCACTTGTCAAGTTCTTCTGATTTTGATCGTGTTCTCTAAAACAACCCCAACCTGGGCCCATGTTAATGTATTCTGCAGTTTTCAAGTGTATTCTTTGTTCACACACACAAGTTATAACCTAAGTGCCTAACCAAAAAGGGACGGGCTCCAACAGTGTCAACACCTTCAATCTTCTGCCAGTTAACAGGGAGCTCCTGTCAATTTTCACTCGCTAAAATGTTGGGGTGGAGAGTGTCAAAACTTTCCAGAGTCAAAAATATGACACCTACTACTTCCCTTTGATATACTATGCTGGTTAATTACTGGGCAGTTTGCATCGGCTTGGCTTTCAGTTACACTTAGGTGAGGCATTCATCTACACCAAGGCTGCTGAAGGAAGTCCATGAAAACTAATTATAATTAGCACATCTGAAAAATCAATAACTTGCACACGATTCAGATGCTTACCTTCAGTCATTTGAGTTTGAAAAAAACGTGGCCTCCATACTAGCCCAAGTTCCCTTACAGTATACAGCAGAGTGACCACAAAAACTCAGGGGTACAGAAACACCAGAGAACTCTCCTTGAAAATACAAACCCAACCATACTACCTAGTATTGATAGATCCTTTAAGCAGAAAGAAAGAGGATAGCTAAAATTGTTAAACTTTCCACTACCAAGAAAATTAGGCATAATTTTCTGTTGGAGGACTACTGCCTGTCTAGAAATGAAATGGTAAGGGCCTTACATGCTACCATGTGGAAGACTGGAGTTTATAGAGCTTTAAACTGGGAAGAGATCCCTGAATAGACCTTGAGGTTTCAGCTACTCTTTTGGAAAAGAGTAAAAAGCAGGAAAACTGTGGCTTTCGCCTGGAAACAGGAAAGCGGTATGAGGCCAAAAATATTGTTCCCAAACACTGAATAAATTGCACCAATATTTAGAAGTATCTCCCTATTACAGTTTCATGTGTTTGAGCTTTTTGTGTTCAAAAAGTAAAACCAGGAATAGGAACCAGCAGACATGACTAATCACATTTAATTCTGTGTGTACTCTAAGCATGTTAAAAAAAACTTGCTGGAATATTCAGCTTTCCAACATGTTCTGAAACAGAACCTTTACTTTGCTACTTTTTAAAAGCAGTGCATAAAGACTTTCTATTAGAACATGACTAAAAATCATCTATTCACTTCTATATTCTGATATGAATGGAGGAGAAGCAGCAGTGTGAAAGTTGATCTTGATTTCTGCATTTTGTCCATTGTCAAATTATGAATTACACACCTTCATTACAAATAGTATTCATAAATATTTATAGCTAATTACAAATTGACCAGAGCACGGTTCCATACCTCAAATCCTAGTCATGATTACCACGATAAACTATCTGTAATGGATCACTTTCATACAGCAGTTTTAGAGATGCTACAGAATTTCCTGGACTTTGAACAGGAGTTAGCTGCAGTATCTCAAATATGTGTCACAGTGAATGTTTGCTTTTAAAAGATGACCACTGTGATTTGACATAAGTGAATTGAACTTACTGCCAGAGAGCACCCATTGATCATAGGTGACTTGGCACTACTGTTAGCATTATGTTTAAATAAAATCTAAAAGAAGAGAATTGGAAAATGTATTGAAGGAGTCCCTGACCATTCAGAGATCCAACAGGGAATTCAGGACAAATACATTATGATATGTATCAGGCAGCCAAAATTCTGGATTTAATGAGTGAAATAGACTCATTTTAAGAAACTTTTATCTTCCTCCATAATCACGTAAAAATGTTCCTTCTCTATATGGACATAAAATGGTCTTCTTAATGAAATGCTTTTATAACTATGATAGTCACTCTACTTCTGCCAAATCTAAGGTTGAGGTCTATATTTATAGATAATAAGATAAAATAATATCTAGCATTTCAATGAAATTATGTTAAGAAATAAATAATTTTTTTCTCAGTTAAAAAATAATCTTAAGTTAAAGAAGATTCCCGGGCAGGTATCATGAAGATGACAGGCTACATGGAGTTACTTTTATAAATCTCACTGATTCTTTCAGTGTTCAGTTCATATTTTGTATTTAGGCTCTGATTCTGCTACTACTGATTAATTTTTAGTAATCTTTTTGATATGGGGGGTGAAGAAGTTCTCTGCAGCAAAAATAAAAGATGAACAGTGTCTGTCCTGTGTTGCTAATTATTTTATTTTGGGAAGGCTCCCTTAAACTTTGAGACAGTGAGCCTTTCTGCTACTTTTCACTTTCAGTTTCTTTACTTGGAGTTGCTTAGTTGTTGCTGGCATTACATCAATAAAAGTCATACCGTGGACTTATCCACTTGCTTTCTTGGCCACTTCACATTGCACAATCCTTTGCTAAAACTGCCAGAGAGAATAAGAGGATAAGTCAACGTCATTGTGTTCTTTGATGCAGTGTCAGTAGCCTTTGAGCACAGGCAAAGGAGCTGAAGCACTTCCACCAGCCTTTGAAGTGGAGCAGAAAACTGGAAAACCAGAGGGAAAGCAGGCAGATTCACTCTGAAAAGAGCTGCTCTGTTCTTGGCACCCAAAGTGCTCTCCAGCCACTTAAGGTATTCCACAAACCAAAGTCCTCTGCTCAAAAGGAATGGGTATTGTTTTTAACCAAGCATCCCTGAAGAGTTTTGGCAAAATGGACAAGATACACTAAACAGAGATAAGAAAAAGTTTTGTCAGAAATGTGTAGGAAATTTAGCACAGAAAAATTCATCAAAATGTGTAAGTCCACTGTAAGGCCTTCCTTTATGTTTCCTAATGCTGTTCCAATTCTCCTAATTCTCCTATAGACAAAAAATCTCAGCTGGGAGCTGACAGATACACAGAGAGAAAAACTGCTATATCCAGACTTATGCAGATCATAGGATCTAAAAGCATCACAAAATAGCCAACAATTTATTTCAATCCTGATTCAGTCACTATGATGACATGAACGTTTTACTATTATCCATGCAAGAGCTCTATCCACTAGTGGGTTCATATGATCCAGAGTCCAACGATCTGTATTCAAATACAGCAGGAATTTGCCTGAGGAAATATTAAGAAAAATCTAAATGAGAAATATTTATATTTGTTCTTAATTTTCTTCTTCTAAAGTCTTCATGAAGTTACTGAAATGGAGATGCAAACCCTCAAGCCTCCCAAAATATAAGGCCCCAGAGAAGACAAGAGTCAGTCATGGTTTTGAAAGGAATTACATGGTACCAGCACGTTCAACATATCACTATCAAGGTTTTCAGTCTAAGACCTTCAGAGGTATTATACCAACACAAAGTAAGCATAAATACATTTCTTCCCCCCCGCCCCGTGAACAAAATATGGATCCTATACCGCTGCCAGATACACATCCATAATTGTCTCTAAGAACCCTGCAGCTATGCCAAATAAATTACTCTAATCTGAACTTTTAAAAAAATGTCTGTAGAAGACTGTATTTTCTTCACAAGGTTTGCAAAAGAAAACATTATAGAAGCAAGGCACAGGCTTTGCAATGACATCCCTAGCATTTATCAGCAGGATCTGGCCAAAAGACAAATAAAAATAATTAAAGAAGACTTCCTTGCCCTAGAGGACACTGATGTTCTCCAATTACAGTAATTACAAAATGTAGTGTGTGGCTAGGTGCCAAGAAACACCACACTGAAATGCATTGCTATCTGTTCAAGCTGGGAACCTAAACACTTTTCAGTACAGCAAAGGCATATGCATGGAATGAGGATATCACATGAGCTATATGACTTATTCATTTGTTTGGGAAAATATGTATGAAATCAAGGAATGAATACTAAAGGAACAGTTTAAAATAGAATGCATTATGAAGTCATTAATCAAAATTTGTTTTTCAAATTTTACTGTTGGTGGGCCCTTTTATTTTGCAGAATACAACTGTTTGAAATATAAAGGAACTATCAACTTTCACTATCCAAATAATAATGATTATTTTTCGATATTCCAAGATTATTACATACATTGACAAGTATATGACAAAGCACAATGGTTCCCATTTTTGTCTTAAAAGCTAGGTCTTTGCCAAGGGAGGCTGGGCTGGTACAGACAGCTCCAGCACAGTACAGGAATAGGCAGGGACACCAGAGCAGCCGCAGAGCAGCAGAGCCACAACAGCACACTGCTCTGGTTAGACTGACTATTGCCAGTAGCAGTTGGCTTCAGTTTTCAATACTAGCTCAGATATCTCTTCCATACAGATGTACCCCAACTGCATACATGGTCTGAAGGCCATGTTGGTGTCAATGGCCCAGGGTGGGAAATGTTGAAAGCATGGTATTTTATACAGCGCTCTGATAAGCACTGTTTGGGTGGTTTGGAAGGGCAGCTGAGAAACATCATCCCTCTTTGCTCTTTCCAGTACTGTTAAATTCTTGTGCACACCAAAAAGAAAATGTTCTTTACTCCTCTCTTTACTAGGAAACAACTGTTCACAGCATATGGCAGGATAAACATATATAGAGCATGCATCTGCCATACATTTTCATAACAAACTGTTCATCATAAGCTCAAAAAAGATTATTTTTTTTCTATTGAAGTCATAACGTTGACAACTCAAAAACTCTCCCAGCACTGAAAGAAAAGGTCTAGGAAAGAATGATCTAACATGCAGTCATAAGGTCATATAAGGCTACTGCAGAGGAGTTAACTGAATTTGTTGGACTGCTGTTCCCTACAGAGGAGCTTAGAGAGGTTCTCACGCCAGAATCCTTCCATATGGAGAAAGAGACAGAAGGTGAGTGGGAGGATCTGTATCAGACTTAAACATTAGATGAAACTGAAAATTTTAACAGTATCAAATTGCCAGGACCAGACAATACCCTTCAAGAATGTGGAATTTGGACCATGAAGCTTCTGAATTAGTGTGGTACAAGCCTTCTCTTAAAATGGCCTCATTAACACAGTAACAAAAAAACAGCCCATGGGTGTTAATATTTTAAAAAGTTTCCAGTAGATCCTGAGAAACTGCAGACTGAAAACTGACTTCCTTTGGGATGATTTCATATGACAAGTTAAAAAACATATCAATATACAGATAATAATAATTCCTCCCAAATGTATTAGACTTTGAAGGTGTCAACAGCATGTGGAAAAGGTTTAAGTGCAGTTAGGCTTTCTATAAAGTTCCTACATTATTTAAAAATTAATAAATGAATAAAATTAAGCTATCATGAGATAAAGAAAAAAGTGATAAATACAGAAAACAGATTTAAGAATACGAAATAATTTTTCAAATTCCCTGCAAGATGTGTCCATGGTCCTCTGCTGTATTCCTTCTTCACAATAGCCCAAGAAAAAGGAATGCAAGATGTTATTAACTACTTAAGGTAGTTAAAAACAAGATAGGAAAATAAAAGATAGAGGTAGGAGACTCACTAAGTGATTGGAAGACAAAACTATAGATAGCATTCAGTGTGAACACATGCAAAATAATGAGGACATTGCTGTAGATTACAGCCAACTATACATCCACTTTAGTGTAGTAAGTGACCTCCCAGTACATTGGAAAGATCTTGGAGCCATTGTGAATAGCTCTGTGAAAATGTCGGCTTTAGTTTAGCTGCAGTCAAAAAGTACAAGAATGTTTTAAATTATTAGGAAGCAAGAAAAGAAAAAAAAAGTACAACTATATGAATTTGCAGTATGCCATAGCTATCAGCAGGTTGGTTTCTTCCCTTTGATTTAAAAGGAAAACAGTAGCACCATAGCAGACAGAGAAAGAAAACAAAATGTAATAGCTTTCAGATAGACCAGTTCTAAGTAACAGGAGTAGGACTCTTTAGCTGAAAAAGATATGACCACTGAGGAAATTATAATTTCTCACAATAAAGAAAAACAAGGAGTCAAATAAAAGAACAGGTTTAAAGCAAAAAAAAAAGTACTTTTTCACACGGTGCATAATTAAATTTATAGAGCTCTGCAACTTGATGCCATGGATTCAAAGAATACAAATGGACTCAAAGGCATCCAAATTCATAAAAGAAAATTCCATCTAAGACTACTGGACACAAAAAGTAAAACAGCAGATTTAGGAAGTCCCTAAGCTGCTGTTTGCTGGAAGCTGGGGGGTTTCATTGAAGAAGCTTCTCTGTTCACATGCTCTTTTCTTATCCTCTTACTGTAGGAATCCCCTACTCTACACCACCACAGCCACAGTACTTGGAGGGATGAACTTTTCATCCGGTAAGTGCAGCCAGACAACCATGAGAACATTCTGTTGATTAGACATATCTACTGTGAATCTTACTGCAGCTAGTAACTTTAGGTCTCTGAACTGTGATAGCCCTTTTTCAAGGCACGAGGGGAAAGTGTCCAGCTGTACAGAAACTCAGTAATTCAAACTTTTTGGTTTCCTTTTTTTTTTTTTTAAAAATAGAATCAAGATCTTATATGCTGGAGACCACCCTCGAAAGTTTTCCTCCTCTGCACAACTTAAACCAAAATGTGGCATTAGCCCTGAGGTTCTCTCTCTCTCTTCTTCATCCCTCCTATTCCTTAACTATGCATTCCCACCCTCTTTCATCAGCACTGGTACTCATCTGATTCAGCCATGTAGGGAGCCAGTTTCATGACTCAGACTGGAAACAAATTTAAAAGTTATATTTAAAAAAAATAAATCTGATTCTTTAAGTACTTGGATCAGTCTCATCATCAACTCAGATACATGCCAGTGGCAGGAGCAGGACAGAAGCATTTCAGCCAGACCTGCCTGTTAGGTTAGCTTAGTTGTCACACACTGACAGCGCAATGAGTGTATGCAGCCCCCACGTACCTTCTCCCAGCTCCAAGCACTCTTGGAGATCTTAAACTTTTCAACTATACAACAGACTTATAGAGAGACAGGTGCACCAGCGAGGCGCCCGGACCTTGGTCACCTACATTCAGCTTCAGTTAGACATAAAACCACTTCCACAAGCAGAGCTAGCTCTATTTACAAGGAAAGGTTTTACTAGTACAAGGGGCACCTTACGGTGACATGACTGTGTCCACAGCAGGAAATTTTTTTGCCAGCATGTCAGAAGTTGTGAAATGATAGAATGGAGTTTACCTCTGTAATTTATTTCTTGTATATATGCGCTCTGATAAAGACCAGTTTTTCCAAAGGAATCTATTTGTCTAATTGTTTTGTTTGCACAAAACAAATCATGCTTCCTTAATGAGCTATCATTTATTGCTCCTTTTTTGCTGTTCAATCTGTGGCTCCACACCTAATTTAAAATTTTGTACTCAAATCTCACTCTTTTTAAACAATGAAACAGCCCTGATTCCTTTATGACACCTCATATAGAAAAGACAGTGGGCAATTCCACAATCACAAACTGTATCATAAAAATATGTGTGCAAACAATCAGAAATGCTGTCATTCCTCCTTCTGTTCAAGCAGTGGAGGGCTCCCCCCCGTCTCCTATACCATCCTCTCCTGGTTCCCAATACTAACTTCGATCTGCTTCCTCCAGGTATCATCTCCCTACCCATTCACTCGCAGGCTTAGTCTTTTTAAATAGCCTCTTAGCAAATTTCTGTGCTCTTAACCTCCCTCCATAAACTCCTGCTCCCAATTTTTCTCTGCCCAGAGAGTCACAGTTCTTCCTCTAACCACATATATTCATCAAGTGCTCTTTCACTCCATGCCAATGATTTCTCAACATGCTCTTAACATGAGAGCTCTCAGTCTCCTCTCCGTGCCCTTCTCATGGGTCCCTGTCCTTGAGCACATATCCATCCCTTTGACCAGACCCTTTACACAGACACTCTGCATTCACAAATCCCAAACTCTTGCCCATCCCGATCCCTTATTCGCTTGGATATTATGCCAAAATTGAAACCCACTCTCTTGAAAGCTGCTGCCCTGTTCTGAATAGCAGGACATAAGCATATCTCCTCAACATTAAAACTGGGTAATCTCTTCTCCATGCTACTTGCACTCTGTGTCAGGGGTCATTGGGGAGCACAGAAAAAACAACAACGAAAAAACAAAAAACCTTGTTCCAGATGTAGACCTAACACAAAGTCTAGGCCCAAGTGTGTGCAGTGCAGGAAGAATCTTCAAAGAACAGAGCTGTCAAAAATCTAACTCCAATGAGTACATTCAAATTCTTCTCTCCAAGATATATAACACAGGGAAATGTAGAATGGCATTAGGAATGGAAAAAGGCTCATAGTAAATACCAAAGCTACCCACCCTTTCACAGAATTCAGGAAAAAGTTTTGCGGTATTTTAACATAGGAAAACAATACAGTCTTCCCTATTCTCATTTTACAACAAGGCTGGACAGCTTTTTCTTAAGTTTTCCAGAAATAAAACAACCTAAGTTACTGGGAACAAAAAGATAACCTATATTATAACAAGGTGTGAAACACAACAGAAAAAAAGTTTAAGGATATGTGCAGAAAATTGTAACTGAAAGAGTTAAAGGGGTTTCAGATATTGTCATCCTTTGTTTGGAGATGGAATGTGGTAACTAATTCTCTGATGGCTCTTAGTCTAATATAGTAACACTCATATAGGTAAACCTAAGTTAAACTACCTTTATTGATGGTTTAAGCAAGCATGGTTTCTCCAGGACACATATATGCTCAGTTCAATCAGATCCCCAAGCTGAGAGACATCTCCAAGCTGGGAAAGATATTTACATCTTGAAATGTGTTAATATGATCCTCTGTCATAACCTTATAATGGAAAGTGTCAGGAAACCTGTGTAATATTTGGTATAAACAACCCAACCTATGGTAATGCTATTTCTCTGGTGCCTGGACAGATAAACAGTGTGGACACAGGAAAATGATTTGAGTTTTTCTGCAGAAATAAGAATACAGAAGAAAAGTTGCCCATTCTTGTCAGGCCTCTGGACTTCTTAAAAGCTCTAATGACTTGATTTGATCTAATTAGCAAGGAGACATATAGTTAGCCTTGAACTATGGCATAAAATCAAAGTTCAAAAACATGGGAGATTTAAGTCTACTAATAAGAAACCAAACATAGAGGCTTCCTAAGGAAAAACACAAAGAGAAATTACATATTACATTATTAATCTGTTAAACATAAGCACATACAGGACTCTGGCCTAGTAGCACATGCCAACTTTCTTGTTATAGGAGCTTCATTTTGCTCAGAAATTCTATCCAACCTAGAAGCATGGGAGAGAATCCATGTTATTTTGAAACTTCATAGTTCAGTACTCTTCTTAGATGGTAACTTCTTAGGCCACAATCAACTATTTTGAGTAACACAGTTTTGGAAATTGGCCCCTTACACTGAGGAAACGCCACTTAAATTCAGGAGAGCTGTGAGAGATTAAACCCATTAATATCAGTAGAACATGACACAGGATCCGCAAACAGGCATTTTTATCTCACAGTTCAGCCCTGTACAAAAAAAAAAAAAAAAAAAAAAAAAGACAAACAAGTAACAAGTGCTTTAAATGAGAAAACAAGCAAGCTAAGACTGAAAGTATTCTGTTTTATAAAGTGACAGTAACTATTCTAAGAACATTTCTTTCTGCATGTCGCTATCAGTTTTTCCTTACCATATATTCCATATTGGAAGCTGGTGGATACACCTGACCCCGTAATTTATTATGAAGATCCAAGATACTTTGCATATCACTGTCTGTGATAGCCCTTTTCCCTCTCTGCTTGGCGATCCACCACTCACCATCTTCATCCATGTACTTTTCCAAAAGTTCCTCTAAGAGCGTGGCATTGGGAAGAACCATTGCAGAAACTGCTTGAGCTATGAATAGCAAGGCAGTTACTCTGAGCCATTCCTGTACTACATACTTCATGATGAATGATCTCAAAATGCACAGGAGTTAGCTCCAAGACAAAGTCTTTCTTCCAGGTCTGTTGGCTGTAAATGCATAAGAGAGAGTAATGTAATTTGGATGTTGAAGTACTGGCCTGTACAAACTTACTAAGCAACAAAAGTCAAACTGTAGTTTGCACAGAGTTTGCCACTGTTGTTTTAGGGGGAGAAACCAGGATGCTACTTCTTTTTTTTTTTACTCTACTAAGTATACTCTGTTGCTTTGGGAAGACAGCTTATCTTCAACCTTATGAACTTCAGTTTGTTCAAGTGCTTTTGGCATGCATGTTTCACTGCCTGCATGCAAGAAAGCATGCTTTTCATATCTACTTAAAAGGAGCCAGGCATCAGTGAAGATTAGACTGTAGATAAGGTCTTCCAGTATTGGAATTTAAGAACAAAAAAAGTTAAAAGGCTTGCATTCATTGCCAAAATGAGCACTGAAAAAAACACAATAAAGTTTATACGAAATATCCTGACTTGGTGCATTTCAAAACATGACTTAGATTAAAGCTTTTGTTTTACCATTTCCAAAAACCTAAGAAAACCAAAGGTATTCATCTCGGCCAAGAAAACGGGGGGAGATGGGGTTATATTCTATTCACCAAACAAAGGAAAGCACAGATAACTCTCCGAAAAAGTAGCACCTCTTCCAAGAATACAACATTCCAGCACCGCCTATGACATGACTGAGTGCTTTAGGTAGGAGAGCCACGGGTGAAAAAGCGTGAATCCCGCCACACCGACCGCGCCGGACCCAGCCGCTGGGAGGGAAACAAAAAGAGGCGAAGGGGGCAGATCCGGGCTCCCCCCGCTCGCCCCCGCCGCCGCCCGGCCCCGGCCCCGGCCCCGGGGAGCCGCTCCCGACCGCAGCGCCCCGCCGCCGGGA
>VZTV01001293.1:1150-11545 GCA_013400875.1 Anhinga rufa | reverse complement strand
CGGACACCCCTCCCCGGCACCCCGCGGGGCGGGACGCGACGCGCTCCGGGCACCGCGCCCACCCCCGGCACCGCACCGCACCGCACCGCACCGCACCGCTCCGCTCCGCTCCCGCACCGCACCGCACCGCTCCGCTCCCGCACCGCACCGCTCCCCTCCTGCACCCCACGTCCTCGCCCGGGCAGGCGCCGGAACGGCCGGGGGCGGCGGGGCCCGCAGCAGCTCCCCGGGCGGTGCCTCCAGCTCCGCGGGCAGCAAGGTTTGGCCGGGCCCTCTGCCTCCTGCCAGAAGCTGGCCTCCCTCCTGCAAAAGCTATCGCCGGGAAAAGGTCGAGGGGGGCCCCGGCCCCTGCCGCCTCCACCCGCTGGTGGCTGGCAAGAGGATGCAAAGCCAGCCTGCTCCTGCTGAAACACAGCAAAGCGAAAAAGATGGGTGTTCACACATGAGCTCCGCAACAATCCGGAGCGTGTGAATGTGGCTGGAGGTATCAGGACGGGAATTTTATTGTGGATTCAGACCAGCTGCGTGAGACTTCCCGTATGAAGTAGAACTCAAAAGCTTCTAACTACTCATTTCTGTTTCCGCAAGACTAGGCATCGCATATGTACTTCTTCATTGTATTTGTATCAAAGTCTTCTAGCCTGGCGTTTTTATGCAAGCTGATGGGGACAGTGTTTCATTTATTTAGTACAACTTGGTACATTGAGCTAACGGCAGGGTTGACCAGCTTCCAGTCTTCACAGGACTGCTGTACCAGCTTGCAAAGGTTTTCTGTATTTTCATTTTCAGAAACTGAGAGGCTGAGGTTGAAATTCAACAGAATCCAGCTGGCTTCAGACCAGCTCTATAAATGCTTCCAAATTTCATGGGCCCAAGAGAAACAATGCTGTGCAAGTAATACACTGCTTCTTATTGTACTCTCTGTTTCTCAGTTTTAGTTAAAATTTCCCTAAAGACTTTGAAACGAACCTGTCTTGCAGGATGCTATAGGTACTCTGTTACTTATGCACCGTGATATGCAAAAATTGTTCTGCTCCATATTGGTTGACCTTTATGGCTTTTTCTTTGCAATGCTGGGAAGTGGACTTCAGCACTCAAGTATCAGGCAGTAAACTTCTTTCCTAGCAAAACTGGGTGAGGTAAAATGCTACTGTGCAGCTGGATACACAGACTAGATTTTTTTCAGGGTTTATGCACCAGGATGCCTTAACATCTGACATTTTTGGTACAGAAGAACGAGCCCTACTTATAGACTGATCATTCAAAAGAGTTTGAAGAGAGGGGAAGGAAACCAAAAATTAGAAGAACTTGATACAGTGTACACATCATATCTGAGTTTTTGTAATACTCACATCCCATTTGTCGTGCTAGATGGACTTCCATCCTCTTTAGACCTCTGGAGGCCAAGATGTAGACTCTATCATCAAGGCACAGCTTCACCATCACCACCTAATAAAGAATATGTGTCATACCAAGCCATTTATTCTGTGTACAGGCACAAGTGCTATTTCATTACAAAGCAGCAGAAAAGGTTTACTGTTATAGCCGCTAATGGTTGCACACAAGAAACTGAAAAACTCTAAAGGAGAAAAGATATTTATGGGATTCCTATCAATTATTGGAAAGTGGAGTAGCTGCCCCTTTCCGTCAGCATGGGACATCTCCTGGGCTTCAGATAGAATATAGATCAAACATCACCTTCCATCTTCCATTTTGAGTAGTCATCACGCTTTTTAGAAAGCACTTGATCATATTTGGTCTTTGTCAGATTGAAGACCTTGTATTGTAATGCAGGTTTTAGTTTCAATAAAATAAATATGATACAAAAAGAGATAGGCCTCATTGAAATGGATTTTTTTTGTTGTTTATCAATTAATTTCTCGGCAAGTGAATAAACCCTTTACACTCCGCAACTGTGGCCTTTGTATTGCTTTATGGCTGTATGATCTGTGACCACATAAAAGCGTTGTGACTTTGACAAATGATATTTTGGCCTATCCACTAATTTTGTGGATATAATTAAACATAAATGCCTGGATCTATTGTCTTACTCAGCTTTGGGGAGACCCTTTTCTCCTTTTTTGTTATTCTGGATTGGTTTAAACCTGTGACACTGAGGATATATCTGCCATCCATAATTTAAAATTGTTATAATAAACAGTTAAGCACCATTACATCTCCTGAAACTAAAACTATCATCCCTTCCAGAAAGCACATGCAGACAGACAGATTCAGTAGCTGTTTTCTGAGTAGCTGTAGCAGCAGCAACGACTGCAACAAAAAAAATCCCCTTAAAAGACATCAGTAAGGGCTCACCAGCTACATGCTGGACAAGCACTGAGAATATGGTCCCAAGAAAATCCTAGAAGGAAATATTTTTAGCCTAAACTTTTGCTAAAACATGTCTTAAAGTTTGAGGGAGAGAGCGTCTTCTGCTGTTTTGAGTCTTCTTGGGTTCAAGGAAACAGAATTCCAGCAGTCATTGTAAATAAACAAGGGCCTGAATGAAAGATATTTTACTTCATCATCAATTTGTTTTCCTAATAGAAATAATACATAGGGCCCCCAAGTGTGGATAATTGGGTTAAGAAAGAGTGACACCACCAAGTAAGAAAGACAAAGATAAAGGCCCTAATACATATAAACACATATTTAGCAAATCTACTGAATTATAAGAACTGGGCTTTTAATTGAAAAGGGAAGAAGAAAAATCCAGGCCATCTTTCTGTTGATTTTAAACATCTTTAGTTAATATACCTTCTGGTTTGCTGCTTAACATTACAGTATCACAGCACTGCATTGACCCAAAAGAACTGTTAAAAAGTCTGATCCATTACAGGACTTTGGTGTCACTTTTTTTCACAAAAATTAGACCCATAAAACCAGTTTTAGTTGTTGCCTGGTCCTGTAGGCAACTAATAATCATGGCAACAGTTTTTGCCAGAAAAACCTGCTGTACACCTGAAGTTTGACCCCTGAAGGTGTACATTAGTGAGTATATCACAGACCTGCTGACGGGCACGTAAGCTCCAGCAACTCTTCCAAATCAGGCACCCCCTGCCTACCTGTCCAAACAATGTGGCAAATTGCTCCAGGCTCCCACAAAAATGGTAAAGCAGAAGACTTTTCAGAAGACATGTCTGCAAGGTGGGAGACCAAGTCTCAAATTTAATCCCTTACTGATGTGAATCAGGCCTTTGAATGCTCCTTTACTGGAGCCTAATACATCAGCCATGTTGCTGAGTGGTCTGATTTGATTTTGCTTTTGGTGGCACTTGTTTATTCTGTTCCATTTTACAATTAAATATACATAGCACTAGAAACCCTAAATATATTCATCTATAAAATGGTGGCTAAAATGGAGGAACTGTGCTCAGACCCTTGCTTTATGCTTTTGCCCAAACTGTCTCTACAGTTTTTTGATTTTCTGCCTGGTCAGGTTTAAAAAACTGTCACAAAAGGCTTCTGTCAAGGACAACAAATGAAGTAAAGAGACAATGAGTATTGGTATTTGTGCTATTCTGGGTGTGGTGGGAATCTTTTATCCAAAACAAAATTATTCCAGTGTTGCGAGATCTTTTGATAGATGGATTTCTTCAGCTTAAAATGCCTTGGCCACATCCATTGTTGAGGACCTCCTGAACTGTTTTATTCTCCAACAGCACAGCTCTACTGGTAATTTGGAGACAGAACTCAACCAAAACAAAGCAATGGGACATAGCTTTCCTATGGCCAGATTTACCAGGGTGAAAAGATGGATAAAGATCCCATATCATCTACCAGAAGTCATTCAAGTGCCTGGACACTTTGCATTGTACCAGGTAGCATTTCCAAGCATTTCCTTTTAACAGACATCAATATGGCTTCCCTAGCACAGTTTGTGCAACGTGCTGTTCATTCAAGAGTTGGTCATCTTTAGACATTGTAGCATCATAGACAAAATTTTGCATCCATTGCTTTTGGTATTTCTTCAGCAGAGTTCACAAAAATCATGATTTCCCATTGTCTCTCTGAGAAGCTTGAAAAATATTTAAAAGAACGGGATTTAACAAAGATACTCATAGTACTCCACAGTTCCTGGCCTTGGAAAAAGGAGCCATACCTATTATCATGTATTATCCATCACTATGGTGAAGAGCAAAATTGGCAGAAATTATTTTCTGCACCATCTTCTCCAGCTATTTCACATAAGTGACTGAAAAAGTAATCACAAAGGTCTGTAAAAGTAAATAGTCAAATATAAATTGAGTTATAAAGATATGAAATACATGAAATAAAGTCATGCAATGATTTCTAGAGCAATTATTTGAACATAACTTTTTATACTTAAGTTATGAATAGGTGGCATGAAGATTTTACTTTTATGTTACTAGTTTTAAAAGTTTAATTTTAAAATTTGAATACAATGATTGCATGAGGACAAAACTATAATTTTATTAACATTGTATTACTTTGAAAAAGTCATCCTTGTATATTTACAGTGACTGGAAGCAATTATTTCTACTAAGGGGATCTTCTACTTTGCTTCTAATTGAGAGTAAGAACAGTTTATTTTTTAGTTTAATTTTGTCCAAGATCAACAATGAACAAAAGTTATCAGCAGTTAACATTCTGCAACTAATACTAAATCCAAGCAAGATTTTAACCAATGGAAAAATGTCAGAGCTGCAGGCCACTGGGGAGCTGGGTTGAATGGAAGGCAGGTTATCATTAAAAAGAAAAATGTAATGATTTTAACTAATTTGAATATATATTTTAAAAGAAAGGTACAGGAAATTGCTCTGATTTCTGAACTGTTGTTTGTTATAAAACTAGTTAATTTGTTCCTCTTGCCTCTTAAGCATATAAAGATCAAAAAGTATTTTGTTTACCAGACAACAAACTCCTGAAATTAAGAGCAATTGGAGTCTCACAGAAGTAGTCTCTGACATTTGGATTTTAGCACATATACTCATTGTTTCAATACGGCTGTTCATAAAGTATAAAAAAAGACAAATACATACTCCCTTTTCTTTTACACAGTACCACAGATAATCAGTCAGCATCTGAAAGAGTAGGTTTCCATCTCCACCCCTCTCTAAAAGGTTATGAGCCTGACTGTCCTTGATTAATTCCCCCAGCGCGTACATTACAGTGAGTCAGAATGGCATTCTCTCTGTCACTTCTATTTCACCAAATAATCAAGTGTTCTTTGAGCCAGGAAGACGTGTAGTAACGCTTTTGTAACCCAATGACAAGGGCACTTCTGGTAGAACAAAATCACACTGAAAACCGTTATTTACATTTAATGTGTTTGAAATAAAGAACTAATTGGGGAAGGTATATGCTACCATATATATTCTTGTGGGTTTAGCCTCCTGTTTCTGCTCTCCCTCAAGCTCACAACCATATGCTTCTCATTTATTTTTGTTTTGGGGGGATAGGGGTCTTACAAGCATGTTGTTTTTTTCTGCCTGAACAGATATACCAAGACAGCTCTGACAAATTCAAGCCTTAAGCACAGAAACAGTTTGTTCTAAGTCCCTTTGCTGTTGATTGATTTGAAATAGGACTGAGAACTTTGTTGGTGGTTTTTATTGTCTCCAACTATTGGTGCCATAAAATAATTTAACTGAATTAAATGTTGTTCTTGTGCTCAATGATGCTGCAGAGACAGGATTAGAGCATTTTGCCCAAAACCAACTTTTACTCCAAGATAGGTGGATTTTGTTGTGATAAGATTTGAACAAAACCTAGTACTGAAATGCATGTAATTTTCTTAAGTTTTTTATATGAAAAGTGGCTGACAATTTATTTAAAACTTACATGTATAAATCACTTGAGCTGCATGTATGAAAGAGCAAACCAAAATATGAATCCCTTCCTGCGAGATAGAGCATTTAACATTGCAGTGGCTTAACTGTTTAACAGTCTAATTGTAATGGTGCAGTCCTGTCCAGTTTGACCCTGAAGAGTCGTTAATTCCTTGTTTACTCTCTGGAAAAGATATGGCTTTACTTAGACATATCAGCCTTTCTGAAGTTAGGTTGGAATGTCAGTATTTTTTCAGTATCACTGTTAAAAGTAGCATCTTTATCAACATTTGAGTTACAGCAAGGAGTCAAAATAAAAAGGGAGAAAAATGTTTGAAAATGAGAATTAATGGAGAAGTATGCCCCTGGACCAAGACATTTCTAATGAAAATGCTCAGGATTTTTTTGTTTGGTTGGTTATGGGTTTTTTTTTCCCCGGGGAGTAAATTCCATCTGCTGAAGCACCCTGATTGTTTGTCTGAGTTGGCTGGCACAGAGAGAGTATCACAGAGATGCTATGAAGTTTAGGCAGTTAGAAAAAAATTTTTTTCATCTGAACATCTAAATCTAAGCATAGGAAATCTTTGAATAGTAAGAATAAATGAACGACACAAGGAATGCTGTGCTGGGTCAGAGCCATGGTCCATCTAGCCCCAGTGCCCTGTCTTCAGTGCCAGCCATAGAGGAGGCTGTGCAGGGAGCGTAGGAGAGCTGGCCACTTTCTGCTGTCTTTTCCCCTTGAAGACTGAGAGCTGCAGCCCAGCAGAGACCAGCCAGGACAGAAGGACAAGCTCTGCCCCACTGCCTGCGTTCATGGCAGGGCCTGCTGGCCACAGCAGGGCAGAAATGGTAATCCCTACTGCTTTGCTGACAGCTGAGGAGAAGAATCAAACATTTACCATCTGAACTGCTGCAGCCACTGTCACTATTGCCAGGAATGATATCTCCTGCTACACCTAGACTTCTCAGTTTATCCCCCCTTGAAAGGGAAGGGACAGAGAAAAGCCCTTCCTGTTGCCTTCTGTTCTGTTCCCCCTTGCTTCGCCTTTCTCCTTTGCTCTTCCTGAGTATCTAGGTAATTTTGGGGTTTTTTTGGGGGGAGAGGGGTGGTTTAAGGCAAATTTTTACCCTTGTTTATCATGTTGTCTTCCCCCACCTGAGTCCAGACAGACATTGCGGAGAGGATGGGGTTCTCAGCTGTGGGGATAATTCTCTAAGATGTATAAGATGATGGTCTTCTTTGTATTGAGGAATAACACCCTGACAGCAGTGGAGAAGGAAATCTCAGTGTATAGTATCACCAACTCCTTTGAGTCTCTATGGTTCTAAGTAGTCTTCACCCCCCTTCTGCCTTTCCTCTTCTCCATCCCTCGTGATGCCCTTCTTCCCTTTTCTAGCCTCACTAGGTGAGTTTCCTGCCCAGCCCTTTCCCACTAGGCTGCAAATACCTTGCCTCCTACAACGTGCTCTCCTTTTGCCAGCAAAACATCATCCAAATGCCAGTGGCAGCACACAGTGTGACAGAGAGGAATAGAAATGTTCTTTGTCACCCTTTGTCAAGGGGAAATCCCTCTACCCAAGTCAACTGTACTGCAAGAGCCACTGGGTGCTACTCCTGTGTGGGAGTACCTCAGGAGGCACAGCCCTTCAGTGCAGCAAGGAGGAGCTCTGGTGCCCCAGACAGTGGATAGCACTGACTACATCACTGCTGTTGATTCACCTAAGCTGAATGTCACCCTTCCTTTCTAACACTATCCAAAGAGCTCACCCAGGTGCAGAACCACCTACACCCTTCCCATTACACCCAGTAAAGCAGACTGGAGATGACAAAGCCACACAGGGTCCTTGAACAGCAAACTAGAGGGAACTGTGTCTGCCATGGAAGAGGAGCCTTTCCAGGGTGTACACCATTTCCTTCCTTACCTACCTTCTGATCCTCTCTCTTTATACACTGCCACGTGGCCCTCTGTCCAGATCCCCTAGCCAGTTATCTCAGGGAGAGAAACAATATCAGCAAGTTTAAATCATGGGCCTAGCACATTCCTCACTAAGGTGGGAAAAGTCTCGAAAGAACTGAGAAGGTAACCTGTGGGCCTGTGGCTATGGCCCAGAGATGGCCCAGCAGGAAGAGCTGGCTACAGAGGCACAGAGAGCTGCAGGGAGCAACTCCTCTGCTGTTCCTCCAGTTGAGGATCTCTTAGCTGGGGAGGCTTCAGAGACAGTTCCCTCACCATTGTGTCATCAGCACCACCTCTCACCCCCAAGGCATTGACTGACGATGAGCTACCAGGCATTTCTCTTCTCTGACAGGGAGGGACTTGGCCCCTTTAGGAAAGCTGGGGCTCTGTAAAAGACACAGGGGGAGGACAACTCTTTCCAGTGGGCCTCTACCTTTGCACTGTCACATCTTCACCTAGAGCATTGAGGCCATGACAGTACCTGGATGTGATGACAGCATGGGGCCCCACCATCCCTACCCCTCATCCTCCAACCCCTGCGCTGTTTTAGCAACATAGGTACCAAGGTTTCCACACCCCTAACCTACGGCCAAGCTTAGCAGAGTGGGGGAGCACAGCCTACTTCCGCTTCCTGAAGACATCTCTGCCAGGTTAGCAATACTATTCCTTCCAGACCTACATGCTTACATGCTGCGGGTTACCCAGGCCATGCTGGTTGCCTGCTATACCACCAGGCCCACAGGGATGGATCAATCATTAATTTGGTGGTAAGAGTTTTGTAGACTTTGTAGGTTTCTGGCATGACTTGTGCAGCTTAAAGTATGGGTGTGTGCAGCCTGCAAGTGTCAGCATCATACATTTTACTAGCGATGATGTCTGCAGGGCCTCATCTCTACTCCCTGTTGAAAGTGTTTGGATACATAAGAAGAGCAATGACTGGTAACAGTATATCACTCTACAAAAATGAAGAAGTCATTAGTGGGTGGGGAAAATGATATAGGCATCTGTGATGAGATATTATGGCCATTGGACAAACTAGGAGGCCTACTGGCAGTGAAAAAGATACTGTGGTTACCTAGAAGCCACCAACTTTAGATTCCAGATATAGTATGCCAAATGTGCATTTTGCTTACTAGAAGGAAGGCAGAGATCCATCAGTATCAGACTTGATGTCCTATTCATTTTTGCCTGCTTTATCCTTCACAATTGCAGAAAGGCAGATGGTGACAGACTGTACTTTCAAGTGAGATCATGAGATTTCAGCAGCACTATCACCCTACAAAACCAGAAGGTCCCATCTCTGAGAAAAGCAGAAGCTGAGAACTGCTTTGAGTTACTTAGCACTGGTATGACCAGTGCTGTGAGGTACCTTGAACTAATAGCAGTGCAGTGCTCCAAATCCCACAGGTTCAGAGATCTTCTAAGTGAGCAGGGAGAGGTGCATGGCTGGTTATGGGGATAAGAAATATAGGAAGTAGCACTGCCCTGATCCCAGAGCTAGAAATGGTGCAAGCCATAAATGTTTGACTTTCCTGCTGACAGAAATACTTGCGTGTGGTTTGTCCCTGCTATGTACATATTTGTTTGTTTTTTAAATCAAACACATATGAAAAAGGACCTTGGGAACTGATTCTACACAGGCTGCTCTTCTTCACTCACAGTTCCCTGCAGCATAATCAGAGGAATTCAGGTGTCTTGACTGGTCTGGAGCAATCTAGCTCTAAGAAACCCATTTTCACCTTGGGACAGCCTCTGCCATGATTGTGCCCCTATCTTGGACTTAGCCTCTGCTTCCCACATCATCCTGGGTCTTCAAAGCTGTGTGCCATGCTGAGATGAGAGGTGAAGGAGAAGAACAGGTCTACTTGCTTATGCCAAGCTTCTTATAACTGGAAGAGAACAACAAATGGGATGACAGCGGAACTGGTAGAGCATCTTCATCTGACAAACGTGTTCAGGTGCCAGTACAGAATCATCTGTATCAGTATCTGTAACACATCAGTTATCTGTAACCATCCGTGCCACCCTAGTAAGTGGCTCCTTGGCAGCAACCTTCCTCCTAGAGATCTGGTACATCCAGCACTTCTGTCTAGGTACAGATGTTCAATATCAGATCCTGCAGTGAAATACAGAATGATGTATGACTCCTAGGCCTTGCTTCGGCTGAATTACGTCTTTTAATGAGGGCAAAACCAGAGAGAGACATCATAATACCACTGATCATAGGTAGCACTCCCCAAAAGAACGGATTGATGCTTTTAAGGGATTTGGGGGGCAGAGGCCCCCAGGAGCACTATAAGCCAAAGGAACGAAAGAGGTACTGGAGATCATGCCTGTGGTACAGCTAGTACATCTAGAGCACAGGGTAGTTTTACATAACACAGAATAACTTCTTGCACAGTTAATCCACTTTTTTTTTCTCTTGAACAAATCTGAACTAGTACATGTGTATAGATCAGACAGGAAAATTGTATTATATAGCTATTACAATTCTGAGTTGGTGCTGGCAGTCCTTTAGTATCTCATGATACCACAGCCTAAAGGTCAGGTGAAATTACCTTTATTCACATCCTGATAGTGCAACTGGAACACTCTGAAACAGGACTGTTCAAGGATCAGTAAGAATATTTAATTCTGATTTTATG
>VZTV01001291.1:0-14908 GCA_013400875.1 Anhinga rufa | reverse complement strand
GCTGCTTGTGTGCTTGTGACCTGGTAATGTTCCCATTAACACAAACACTGACAGCATGAACTGTGTAGGCAGAATTCACAGCAGAAGGAAATTCAGTGTTTGAACTAGTTGGTATAAGATTAAAGCCAGTGATCTGTAACAGGGTGGCGTTTCCCAACTCCGATTTTCACCTGTGTTCAGTTAAAAGGCTCTCAGTTTTCTTACACCACTGGCAGTTTTTTGAAAATAATCTTTAATCTTAAAATTAAAGAATGGGTAAGGATTAGGGGGAGTAATCTTTTTGAGGGCTGTGTATTTTTATCAATTAGCTGTCATTTCTGCTGTGGTTAAAGAGGACGATGGCATTCCCTCTCCTCACTTCAGGGGGAGTGGAGCAGGGGCACCTCTGCAGCCATTCCCCTTTGCCTCTGCCTAAAACCTTCTCTTCTGAATAAACCATTTGATTTTTATTGGTTTTTTTTTACAAGCAATGGAGATTTTGTCACATCTCCCATTAATATAAAATGGCTTCCATTTTGGAGGAGTGGCAATGATTTCCTATATTGCTTTGAAAAGTCTTAAGTGACTGTGCATGAGTAATACACATATAATTCATTATCATCATGTACTAAAGAAGTAAGCAAATAGCGATGACTGAAAGTAATGCTATTTTGAGTGAGGCATAAAACAAGTATAATTCATTTAATATGACAATTACTTGTGTAGGAGAATGATATTCCTAAATTGGGCAAGATTAATTTAAACCCTACTAAATTGTAGCTGAAGTTTTTCAGTCTTTGCTAGCCGCAAGTTAATTTTCCTATTTATTTTTACATTTAATTTTCCTTGCCTTGCCTCTGTTCTCCTTGCCATGCACAGTTCCTGGAAGCTTGCTTGTCACTGTCATTGAAGTAAGCCTAGCAAAATAAGAGATAAATAAGTAATAATGTATTGATAATTATGATGGGATAAAGTACTATTTGTTGAAATAATTTTCCAAGCCGTTTCAGGAAAAAAGTAAACTGTCACAAAGGGTTACTGTATTCATGTATTGTTGCTGGGAGCTAGGCATCTGAAAAGGTAGAAAGCATGTTTACTTTGCCTTAAAACGTTTAGTATCTGGCCAGGAGAAGGCTGTGTGTGATTGCTGCACCATGACCCGGAGATGGAAACCTGGGAAAATGCTGACTTTTGCCCAGCTTTCTACCAGAGCTTGCTGGCCCTCGTCCCTCAGTGCCCGGCTGTGCCCGGCTGCATGAGATGTGGCACGGGAAGCACCGCAGGCCACTTCCCTGGTGGGCATCCCTGGCAGGAGTGTGAGACAAAGATCTCCCCTTAAAGCCAAAGCAGCCCAAGGGAAACCTCTTTCTGATGCCCCTCAAATGCTGGTGTTGCCACAGGAGCATCCGATTTCCCTTTCCCGCTCCCCGCAGTACAGAGTGAGAGGATCTGCTCATGCAAGGAGCCTCCTTCAGACAGCTCTGCTTGGGATAGCCAGGCCTTATGACTCAAACTATTTACTAATTATTTAAGCGAACTATGAGTTCGTGAAGCAGTGGATTCCTGGTTGCTGATTGCTTTTGCATTATTACCACGTGCTTATTGTGCTGTGGATGGCAGGTAGCTAGATGCAAGCATCCTCTACGTTTAATGAGTTGCCTTCCCATCGTGAGAGGCACCAATAGTTTCGCTCTGAAACCAGCCTCAGCACTGTCCCAGGTTATGCTAAATGCTGTAGCAACCGGAGTGATTTTATTTGCAGACCTGGTAGAGGTAGCTGTAAGACATTGGAGGAAATAAACCTGTAATTTTCATTTTTTCTTTGTTATTTAATGTGATTTCAGGTATTTTTTTAAGAGCACCTGTTGGCTGCCTGTTGACTGCAGAGCCACAGCTGTAGCTGAAAATACCTGTGACAACGAGAAGGGCCTGGCCCCAGCCTAGCAACAGCAGTATGTGCAAAATTGCAGAACTGGTTTACTTTTCTCTTTTGGAGGAGTGCATACACACATAAGTTTAATCTTTAATTTCTTTCATGCAAATAAGAGCGAATATTAGTGAAACCTCAGCCTCTCAATGTATTGCAAGACACTGCACATTTTAATTTTTACCTGCACTATCCTGTGTTTCATTCGCTTTACAGACTTATCATTTAATGGTTCATTTATTTATAATCTTTGTCAGAACTGGAAGAGCAGGGTGCAGGCAGACCCACTGCTCAGTAGAAGTACTGGGCAGACTGTGATATTGAAATAAAAAGTAAATGGATATTTCATCTAAGTAACAGGAGTGAGTTTGGGCCTTTTGTTTCTTCATTATTTATAAAGTAACTGGACAAAGGTAAAAAGTTTATTGCCACAAAGTTGCTTCTTAATGAAGGAAAATTTCTTCCTATGCATCAGAAGCATTTAATTACTTACTAAGTAATTAAGTTAATTTCAGCAATAATTACTTACCCAGCAGACTGTGAGTAAGTAAATAATGCAATGCAAGTTAGAATAAAGGAGGCTTTCTGTGCTCTGAAATGGCTGCTGGCATGTAAGGGAGAGAGGGAACTGAAACCAGAGGAAATTACAGCTTCAGACTTCTTTTCCTTTCTGTCATCTAGAGAGGATTAGAATTTCCAGATGTATATAAGCCCTTTAAGCTGTGACCACTGCTCACTACATAAAAACAGGGTCGAGGGAAATATCCCATAAAGAAACTCCAACACACTGTTAATCCCTCAACATGAACTGAGGACCAAGAGCATTCAAAGAACCATTACTAGCAAAGAGCCTTGCTGAATGTATGAATTATGAAATCTAATAAAACAAAATAATCATAGTAAGTTAATGCAAACATGGCATGAAAGAAGGTATAGTATCATTTCAGAAACCAAACAGAACGAGAAAAGCCTTAATAATGAAATTGTTAGAAGATGTTATGAAACGCTAATAGGTGGCCAGTCCAGGAGTCATAAATCTTGCCCAAGCTTCAGATCTTAAAATGTGAGGTAGCAAGGGTTTTCTTATTTCTGCAGGTGGGAGCTCAGCCTGAACTCACATTCAGTACAAGAAGAGCTGTGCTCCAGGACAGGGCCCATTTTTTATTACTAGTAATAGCTAGATGACTAATAATGAGATGACCACTCGTACAGCTGCTTCATAAAAAACACAGTAGACAGGTATATCTAAATTGTCATCCTGTTTGTAGGTATGCTCAACCTTTGGCCTACTAGTTATAGTCTGTGGTCACGCAAAAACCAGTTTAATGGCGTTCTGTGGTAGCTGAAGCCGTGCAAGTGAAAAGTCAATTTCTTTTACTGCCTTGCACCTACACTTGTTTCCTTTCATTCTCTTTACCTTGGCATCTCTTTTTGGCCTAGCTTTGGCTAAAAGCCTTAATCTACACAGCATTTTATAAAAAGATTTCCAAAAATCCTTTGGCATTCCCACATCCCCGCTTATGGTCTACATATAAGTTTTCTACATGTAAGTTTTCCGTTTGTTTTTTAAGTTAGGAGCAATCTTTTCATTCTGTATTTGTACTGTACTTAATTTATAGTGCCTACATGATACTCTAAAGGTCTACATTTCCTTGTCTCCATGAGGAAAAAAGGAAAGCTGGGCTAAGAACTCCTCCTGTCTGAGGATCCCAGCCACACCTTTTCCATAGGTCTGTATTTGCATCAGTTTGGCAGCTTCTCTGTGCCATGGAGCTCCACATCCTGACATCACTTTAAGGCAGGACTCCTATAATGCCATCTTTGCAGCCTGTTTTGTGGATGGGCATTAACATCTGATGGACACAAACAACTGCTTTTGGGTTTCAGCAGTTGATCTGGCTCTTTGTCAAGGAGATTGATTACATGCATGCTGTGCCCAGCAGAAGCCAGCCCCAAGCACCCAGAGCAGCCTCCTGATGTCTGGGCCTGGCTCTCAGCGACTTAGACCTGTCTGAAAGTTACCACTCCTTATCACTAACCTTTTGGTGGTTCATAATATTTCGGGTATGCTCATCTTTGAATCAACATCCCACTCTTTGGTGGTATTGCTTTTACAGGTAGGAGACTTTCTCCCTATCCATTGCTGCTGCTGTTCTGCTAGATGGCATTCTGGTACCATATACGCCTATACCTTGTTCTGATGATTATCCACAATCAGGCCAGCCAATGGCTGAGATACCTCCTGAGCCCTCCTGTACTCGGTTGGGCCTTAGCTGCTTGGATGTCCTTACTGTCTGAGAGGATGCTGCTGCTGCGGCCACCCTGGGATGTGTTTGGATCCTGTAGCTGCCTCAAGACTTGTGCCCCATTGCAGCTCAGACTCTGTTGCCTTTTGCTAATACTGTGTGAGGCTACTGGGCTGAGGAGAGTATTTTTTCATTTGCCATCCCTGGGATCCTTGCATTGCTCCTTGTACTCTGTAAGTTGGGCAGTTTTACCTGGCCAGTGGATGAATACTGGCACATACTAGCATGTGTCCATCCCTAGTTGTAAGCATGCATCAAACATACAGCATCAACAGTTAGATTTGCAATGATTTGCTCAAGCCACTTTAAATAAAATGCCATTTTGTGCTAACTGCTCTCCTGTTCTTCCTTAGAAGAGGATAACCTCTGGAACCATTTACTTTTTGCTGTCTGGCTAATCTTAACACGTGGACTCTCTTCATTGCCAACAGCATCCTACCCGGTCTGGTGCCTGGCTGGAGCTCGCTGTCAGAGATACCATATCCATCATCTATTTCCTTTTCCAAGAAATCATGCAGGTTTTTTAGTGTAAACTCTGTTTGGGATAGCTACTGCTGTTTACTGAGCAGTACCTTTCCCTTGCGTCATTGCCCCACAGTTTGCTACATGTGTTATTTTCACTTGGACACACTCAGTGGCATGGAATACAAAAGCATGGCACTTGCCATCATCTTGTCCTTGGATTGATGTCCAGGTCATGTGCAAAGAAACAACGGGTGGCAAGGAACCTTCCAGTGGAGAATAAGTCCAAGTCCCTGCTGAAAAGGATCAAATCTCATCTTGAGACAATTTTTTTCCCTCTTGTGCTGTCACATATGCCTGTACATATTGATACACCTGCTAATCCTACTGGAAACCTGGTTCAAAGCCTTGTGCTGTGGTGGTTAGGAACCCTTCTAACTGTCAGCTAGAAATGTTCATGGCCAGTTTGTACCCATATGTTTTTGTTTCAGCATCACCCCCAACTATCAGGGAAAAAATTATACTTGCACTGAGTAATTATATCTTCCCTCAGTCTTTGCTTTCCAAATTTAAAAAAATAGATTTTCCTGCCCTCTGTTGTAAAATAGGTTCCTCATTTTCATTGTTATCTTGGTAGTGCTTGACTGAGTTTGATTTAATCTTTCATGAAGGTGGAGGACCAGAGTTTTGCAGAGACCTCTTCAGGACCTTCTACAGTGTCTTGTGCTGTGGCTTGAATGCTGCCCTGCTTCCATGGAAGTGCTAGCTTTGATAAAACCTAAGGCAGCATCACCTTTTCCCTACAGCTCCATTGGGCAGTTGGGTCAGACACACTGGGAATAATGCAATCTGTTCTTTTTTTTTTTTTTCAGCAGTTATCTCCAGCTGACAAGTAGCCTCCAAGGGTGGGACTCAGCTCACTTAAGTTAAATTAGATGTCTAAACTCTATAGAGCTATTTAGCGCTGTACTCAGAGAAAGCAGCACTACCAGAGAGCGTGTCATCCCAAGTGGGTGGGCAAGACGATGAATCCTCAAGGAGTGGCTTGCTCGCTCTCTGTATATGTCTGTCTCTACTAACCAGAGACCTGCTTTTTTCTGGCTGACTCTACGCAAGGTGGCTTCCAGCTTCAGTGTGTAACATAACAGTTTGTAACCATTTTTTATCACTTTTCCATTATTCCAGCACTCAGGGTTATCAGTTTGTGGGGTATTCAGTCTGTTCCAAAAAGCACTGGTGGTGCTGCCCCTGTTCCTGCCTCCTGGGTTGCAGGCTCCATCTGCAGGTCTCGTTATCATTAGATAATTCTCTAGCATCTCTCCAACTGAAACTTGCCCTTAGTTTTGCTGAAATGCCAGACAGGACCTCCAAGTCTCCCTCCTGGACCAGTGTGCATTTTTACTTTTGTGAGGGGGAGGAAGAGGACAGGAAAACCAGCACACCCAGTGATTTGAACCACTTCCAGCTACCCTGGTGCTCTAGAAGTCATGTGCTTTTTGGTTAATTGCATTCTGTTCTGTGCAATGCGACTCTCTGTACTGCTGCCTCTCCCTGTAGCGCATGGCATCCGTTGACCTGGATGGAGAGGGCTTCATATTTCTGTAACAAAACCAGGCTCTTCCCTCCGGGGTAGTAGTAGGTCACGGTCAGGCCAAGTGCACACAAATTGAGTTGTTGGTTTCTCCTCCAGGTTTCCTTCCTGCAGTTCTGCCTGTACCTGTATCTTCAGGTTTAGTGCATCTTGCTAATCTGGGCACCTACCCTTTTTAACACACCCTTTTCCTAAAGGCCTCAGTTTGCAGACTGGGTCATTGAGATGTAAAGTCAACCAAGGCTCTGCTTTGTCATTTCTCCTCCCCTGCTGAGTGCGCAGGACTTTTAATGAAGTCTGCTTTATTCTGACAAGAAAATTAAATCCAGTTGAGCTAATGTAACTAGCTGCATTTCAGGTTGTCACTCAAGAGGATATTTAGCAGATACAAAACATAAAGGACCCGTCCTTCTATTTGCAGTTGGGGAGCCAACTTGCTTGTTTAAAAGTTACAGGTACACCTAAATGCATTGACTGATTTTTGACTTGAAAAGAGAGGTATGGAAAAGGGGAGAAAGTGGAAGACATCCAGAAGTCCCAAGGTCCGTTTTTCAGCTGACTGTCCAGATTAGTAATTTTGCATGCCCTGTAAGATCTATTGCAACATGTTGGCATGGTTTAGTTTGGATGGGTGGTCATGGGGATCCTTTCACTCCTGCTTTGAATGATCTCACTACTAGGACTGTATCTTGAACCACCCAAACACATGCTTGAGGAGGAGTGTATAGAGTGAGAAAACTTGTCTATGATGTAGCTGAAGGCTGCAGCTGTGATAGTCTTTGCAGCCCTAACTTGGACCTTCTTATGTAGGGGGATCATTCCTGCTCAGATGGAGAAGGGCCATGCTTCCTCTACAGGGGTGGAATTCAACATGGACACTCTTCCAATCGAAGGCTCAGCTACTCAACTACTAGAAGCTGTTTGCACTGGAAGGAGAGTGCCCAGGGTTTGTCCCCAGTTACATTTGAGTCAGCAGGGGCAGAATTCCAGCTTCAGCAGGAAAAAAGGGCCTTACAAGTGACATCATAGGAGAGGATGGTGAAAGTCAAATCACCCCTTCATTCTTTAGAGAAAACATTTTAGTATACTTGCTCCCTCCTTCCCCTGCATGCTTTCTTGTCTTAAAAAGAGAAAGAAGCTATTTTTAGCAGAATGCTTGTAGTTAGGTTTACTGTTGCCTCCTTAACCAGAAAGCTTAATTAGGGTTTAGGACAAAAAGTGTGTTATTGAACTTCTGTGTTCAAAGCTGTAATCCTTTAAGTATGTTTGGTGTTTCTGAACCCTGTAATACTGTTCGAGAGAAAAGACAGATGTTATTAATACTTCTAAATATAAAATAGGAGATATTTATTTTTAAAACAAAAATCCTTATAGCACACTTTCAATATCAAGGTGCTTATTTTGCTCTTAAAAAAGAGGAAAAGGGAAGGGGAAATAATTTTTTTTACCTGGAGGAGTGTCCAATTGCTGTTTAACACAGCTTCCTCATTGAACTTCACTATTGCAGACATCACACACAGCAAGAGTCTACCCTAGCAAGTACCAAAAATATGATATATGTGCAGGAACTTCAACTACCAGCCACATTTTAAATATAAATATTTCTGCTATTTGGCTGAGAAATTAAACAGCAGCTGGAAACATCTGTCTTAAGTGTTGGATATTAGTGGATAGGCAGAGCTACATGACTGTTTAAAAGTATTGGAATAGTAAGTGGCAATATTTTTACTTTGTCCATTAAAATGTATTTTAAATTACAGATATTTTATCTTAAAACTTAGCCTGGAAGTACAGTTTT
Source organism: Anhinga rufa (assembly GCA_013400875.1). Lineage (NCBI taxonomy): Eukaryota > Metazoa > Chordata > Aves > Suliformes > Anhingidae > Anhinga > Anhinga rufa. The sequence continues at coordinate 6,845 of VZTV01001291.1, read as the reverse complement.
AGTATTTCAGGTACTCTCAAGAGTGCCACTAGCAAAAAGCAAGGCACCTAGCTGTGGAGGAGGCTCCAAGGCAGAACCTCCTATGATGAGATGTGGTAACGTCTGAAGCTGCCACTGCTCATCACTCCAAGAGCAGAACTTAAGATTTCCATTTAACGCCCAGTAGGTGGCATCAAAAGAGTTCTCTAAAATTCAGCGTTTGGGTGTTCATACCCTAGCCCTAGGCCACAGAATGAACACAAGTGCTTAGACAGAGAAAATTCCAGGTAATCTGTCTCTTCCTCACAAAAAGCTTTGGTTTGAACGTGATCCGACACAAATGACATGCCTGTGGTGCTTCTGTGCCTAGTGCAGAATATCATGTGTTATTAGGTGCATTATAGTTGCCTTCAGTGAATCAAAATGACTTGTAACTATATTTTTATTGCATTCATAACAAAAGTAATACTGCCAATTTTGTTTTATTTCAGTGTTGTGGTACTATAGGGATCTGCATGAATACTGTAGCAGGCATCACGCATGTAAAACACACTTTGCATCCTCAAGGAGTAGATGCTTTTTTTTTTCTAATTATAACAATATATCTGTGACAGCACACTAACAGAACATGGTTATGTCTAGAAAATAGGTAGTTGCTAGTGTAGCTGCAGTCAAACCCATGTGCTTCTCACAGCCCATTGCCAAGGCTGAAGGATGTCTTTGTGCTAATGGGAGCATGGGAGTGCAGTTCTACTGCTCCCTCTGCCTTTCTGCCTGTGATCTTAAAAAAATGCTCTTAACAAAAATGGCTTGGGCACTTCCTGGTAAACCAGAGGGCAGTGGGATTTCTTCTCAGGGGTAAGGAGGAGAGCAATGGCTGGTCCCAGAGGTGCAGCAAGGCAGGAAGCAGAGCCGTCTGCCATAGGGGCGTTTCTTGCATTGGTACTATGTGCGCAGAGCCAGTGGTAGCTACTCATAACAGCTACTGCAGTCAGGCTGGCATTGCAGGGCTAAGTTTAGGGCAAGAGTTGGTGCTAGGAATGCAGTGGGCTCAGTTAATCCATGCCAGCACAGAACAAATGAGTCTGTAGAAGGAATTAAAGCAAAATAGCTGTTGGTCTTGAGAGTCGCACCCAGCCTTAAAGTTGCTTCCCACAGGCAGCCCAAGCTTGTGAACTCCTTGTAGTTCTTCAAACAGTAGTTTTGAGCTGGTTGCTGTGGTTCCTGTTCTTCGACGAATCAAATGTGTTGTGAAAAAGGAGAGGGGAGTTGTTGGTGTGGTACGAGAAGGAAGAGCACACAAAAACTGCCTGATAGCTGAGAATCGAATAAAGAAATTTGGAGGAAAGTCCCAGTTCAGCCTGAGATAGCTAACTCAGCAGAACAGGCAGAGTCAGATCCATGATGCTGGTCCCAGATGGATGGTTTGTTGTCTCCCAGTAGGCAGTGGTTCTGCTCCACTTGCTGGATAAACCTGCCTCTTAGCCAGCATAAATATGGGAAAGGAGGTAACAGCTCCCTCATGTCGAAGAAAGAAAATGGAATTGGAGTTCAGGTTTTGAAAAAAAAAAAGTTATACTCCTTGTTCTCCTTTTTATTGTAGCTTCAAAGGGGTTATATAATTATATGAAAACAAATAAAAAAGTCTTCTCTGCTCCTGAGCTGTTTCTTCTGTGCTTAACCTTCAAAAGGAAACAAAAAGTCCAGGAAAAACAAATTCCACTCATCATGATTTTGAAGGCACAGAACATTTGAGGTCAATAGTAGAACCTTTAAAAACCTAGTTCCCGAGATGTTTGGACAGAAACGGTTACAAAACAGATTCTGAAAACAGCTTCAGGGGCGGAGCAACTCCAGCTCAGGGAGGACCAAACTACTGGCTTAAGAATGACATACGGTGTGTGACTCCTGGGTAAAGTCACTGTAATTATCCTCTTGCTATGGATGAGGACGTGGAGGCAAGTGACCTCTTCAACGCCACTCAGAAAAGCAGAGCTGCTGAATCAAGGTGGCAGCAGCAGCTCCAGAAACTGAATATAGTTCTTTTGGGACCCTCTTTAATATCTTGTGCATAAGGTCGTGCTACCTAGTGAAATTAGCCTAAGGCATGGTGGTGCTCCTACCCATGAGCTTAAGCAGTAGTGGAAAGAAGGGTGTGGAGAGGACCGACAACAACAACAAAAAATAAGACTGAAGAGAGTGGAACAGTGAAAAATGAATGAAAACTGGGAGTGTAGGTTAATAATCCCTGTGGCACATGATTACAGAGAGCTGTCATAAGTCGATACTGTCACAATATACGACTGCTGCCTACGGCTCTGAAGGCTCTGAATGAAAGCTTCTATGCCTGACATTTTTCTCCTCTGCAGTGGTGGCTGTCTTAATTGTTTGATTAATGAACTCATTAAATCACAGTATTACTAGAAAAAAGCGTATTGACCTCCTGACCAATCATAATTAAACCGTAAATGCCACTTATTCAAGACACTGGTTAACCATCTATTTAAGCAGTAGAAGAGCATAAAAACCAGCTTTGTGTTTTGGGGATTTGGCCCACTTCACCCACAAGATCAGGATGTTAAAAGAATGTCACAACAATTGCAGGTGGAGGCCAACTTGCAGCATTACCTGCAATTACAGCAGCATTTGCCTGGTTATTAAGATTATAACCAGTCTGGAAACACAATCTTCCACTGAATCAACATCAAGAGACTCTGGCTGACTTCACCGGAGTTAAGATTTCACCCTGCATCATCACTAAGCGCACCAGTGAGGAAGAATAATTGAATTACATGCGTGTACCAAGCACAGGTCAAAGTTACACATCCCTAAGCAATGTTAACGGAGAAAAATTGCAGGGAGTTTTGCTCCCAGGCTGCAATGCCCCTAGCTGCGCTGTCTTCCTGGGGGTATTAATATGGGACAGGTGGGTCTTTTCTGGTTCTCACTGCTGCATCATGTCCCTGCAAGGTAAGATGTCAACACACATTCTCAGTTATGTAAAAAGGCCACCTTTGCTTTGTTGGAAAGTACATTATCATATGATGATGGCATACTTCAGCTATTGTTGTGTTGCTCGATACGCAGCTATAAAGCTATTTCAGTGTCTCAGCTCGTGATTTTTGAGTGGCTGGTGTCATCACAGCAGACCTTCTGTTTGGGAACTTGAACAAACACCTTTGGCATGTGTCACTGATGCTTTTATGTCCAGTAGGAATTGTAGCTCCCTGGATTAGATGAGCTGAGAGACCAGGGTTGTCTCCAGTAAGCCAAAATATAAGTAGACATATCTGAAGGCATTTTAGCTAGCTGTATTCACCCTGTTTTCTGCAACAGGCCAAAACATCCACATTCTGGGCTTTCAACAAAGGTTACAGGAAACAGTAGCGCCTTTGAGCTGCCAGGTCAAACCATGTCAAGCTCTGAATTAGATTTGGTGTTCAAGGTCTTGCAGTCACTTCAGACTGCTGGTCACTGTTACAGTAGGGAAAGGTTTAATCACTGCTTGTGCTATTGTGTGGGCTACTGTAATTTGCCTCCAGCTCTGCAGAACTGAAGGAAACCTGGAGGTATCCACCACCAGCCTTGGTGTGGCAAGTCTAGAGATTTGTGCTCCCTTCACCTCTCACCCAGAGCTCAAGCCCCCAGCTTCCTAAAGCTCAATGTGCTTCACCACCTTCCCAGTTGTCCCTACCTGAATGGCTGCTGGGTCCTTTACTGTAGGACCTCAGCAGCCAAGGCTTTTGACTGAGTAACTCACTTAAGATCTGCCTGTTGTTCTCAGTCCAGGCACAGCAACCCTAGAGGACATGGCCCTGTCTTAGACATCAGGAAGTGCTACACAGCCTGGATAGTAGTGTAGGGCTTTTAGAATAGGTTTATATTAATAAAGTGCATCAGTAATTTCACAAGGGAACTGCTCAGAAGTTTTCCTCCTTAGCCTATGAGAAGGATCATGGTCACATCAGAAATGGGGAAGCATCCTAGTCTCTGTGAACTTATTTTCTGCTGTAAAAGCCAAGCGCTTACCATAACACCTATTTTTTGTGAAAGGTTGCTAGTGTGCCGAGAGTCATGAAGGTAAAAGGCTGAGAGAGTCGCTGTTTGCTATTTTATCCATTGCAATATAGAAAAACAATAGTGCTGTAGAAAATTTTCCTCCCAAGTAAGTATGGACATTAAAAAGTTTGCCCTCAGAAACAAGACAGGAGGTTGCTTCTGTAGCATCTCTAGGGCTGCCAGTCCCTCACCTTCCTGGTTGCCTATATGTCATTTTAGTTAAGGACAAACTGAGACTAGTGCTTGCTTTGTGGGTAACACATCTGTCCTGTCCTGGGTCTGACTCTACCTGTGGATGTTTCCCCAGAAGAGCAGGCTGCTGCATCCTGCTTTCTGAAATGTACTGTCACCAAGGGGATGGGGGACAAAACAAAGTAAGAACTGTGTTTCCTTAGCTCCAGCAGTAAAAGTTAGAGGGAGCCAAACCGTTGGCATTTAATGGCCATCAGAAGATAGTAATTGATCAGGAAAAGTTCACCCTGTGGTCACTCTTGATCACATAGCTGTTCTTGACCGCAGGGCTATCTGCAAAGTTCTCTGAGCGGTACATGAACCGTGCTGAGGTAACTTATTTTTTCCTATCAAAGGCCAAATGAAAATACCAAATGAGTTGTAGGAACTGTTTTTTCTGGACACTTGTTCTTTCTTTCCCCAGACCACAGCAATCTACTACTGTAAGATTATTTCTTCACTGACTTAGGTTGATGGTTTAAATTCCTCTGTAATAAACTGTTTAAGACACCAAAGCACAGGTTGGTACCAGGTTGGGCTGCTGTCCCCTCAGTGTCTGGCTTAAGGGGTTTCCCTCAGAGCCCATCTCAGGTGAACAGCTGGCTGTTGGCAGCACAGCTTGTGTGAGAGCAGGGGGCTGGGATGTGGTTGTGGCAGAGAGTGAGGGGCAGCTGGAAGGAGCCAGCGGGAGCCAGTCCATCACCAGACATATCTGCCTGCCTCATCCAGACACGGCACCTCCAAAACAACATCCCCTGACTGCTGCTTCTCCCCTCAGTGCAGCCTAGCACTGAGAGAGCGTGGGGTACCCATTGCTAGCACTGAGGGTTCACAGTAACACCCTTCATCCCCTTTTTTCCTTGTGAGGTAGGTAAAACATGACATAAGAGGCAGGATGAGGCAAAATGGTGGTGTCATGTATTTAGCTTTATTTTAAGCACATGCTAGCAGCATTTATAGTCTTGTTCTCATGAAATACACAGTAGTTTTCTATCTTCCAGTTGCTGTAAACTACAGCACTGGAAAGCAGTGCTCTGAGTAGGAGGAAAAATACAATAGTAGCTTTTGACCAGCTTTCATTTTTGCCACCTACGAAACAAGACTTCTAACACAGCAGTCCAGCTGTTTTAGCATTTCTAGAAGTTTTCATACTGGGGCAGTGTTTAAGGCAATAGGCTATTCTGGGTTTCATTACCAAGAAAGCCAGTGGTTGTCACAGTACCAGAGGCAGAAAACAGCAGAGTTATCGGAGGTGTTATCCTTTGAGTTGATTCGGAGAATAAAACCGTTTATCAAGCCACAGGAGCGTCCCTCCTCCTGCGCCCCTCAAGCTCCATGACAGAAACCTGCCTGCTCCAGACCAGGTGCTCATTTCCAGACATAGAGCTCTTTGTGAAGGTGAGCACTGTAAAACACCACCAACAATGTTTGTTTATGGAGAACTTTTTACTATATGTGAGATTCATTTGATAGCATTGGGGAAGGTGAAAGAGCAAGTAGAACTGGTTTCATTAATGTGTGTTGTTTGGTTATAAGGTCTGCAAACCTTGATGAACTAACCCATTAACTAAGTAAATGATACACCTGGTTTTTCACTCCTGTGCCCTTACATTTAATCTTAAGTTTTAAAACTGTGCTTTGGGAGAATCAGATGAAGGGCTTAAAAATTAGACCTCTGCTCTCTCCCAACAATGTCGCATGAAGCCTAACTTAACCAATAGCAATTATGCAAGACACTGCCTCATTTTAACGAAGCCTCTTAACAAAATGCAATACAAAGTACTTGAGAGCAACATTTCTATGATGACATGTATGCTGAGTTGCACCTTTTGTGCTTTACATTAACACCTGACGATTTGTTTAGCCAAAACCAAAAGACCATCATTACAGGGGCACAGAGGAAGAGACATTATGTGACTGGATACAGCCACACTTAAGTCTTGAAAGTGGGAGCCCTGGGTCTATAATGAGGAGAGATTAGCCAGGACAGGGCACTTGTGCTTCATTAGTCCTCAGTTCAGCAAAGTGCAGAGACAGATGCATTCAGCTGGAGCAAGGCTACTGCCTAATTTCCCTCCTTCTCTGGGGTGCCTACAGTTGCCTAGTTTGAAACTTAATTATTTGATGTATTCTATTTATTCCCTTAAGTGCTTTAGACGTTACATCTATATTTATGCTGGTAAATCTTTCCCTGCTTGTTTCCTGTGATCATAAACTGATTTAAACTAATTTTAATCTTGCAGTGATATAGGTAGATTTATGTTCACATAGACAAATGAGGTGGAGACTATTTCCTCTGGAAGCACTGCTGTGATTTCAAGTTTGTTTTCTAACTTATGGCAATATTCATTATATATTTTAATGAAAAACTACATCTCCAAGATGACAGGTTTCTTCATCATATCTATGTGCATGTTTGGAGAAGGATATAAAGAAACTTTGCATGAAAATATATATTAGTAGAGATGGGTAACATGCTATACGTACTCATAGCAGATCTGGATTTTCTGCTTTCCTACTGCATCTGCTATCAAAATTTGCTATCATCAGAGAAGTATGTACACTTTTTTTTTTTT
>VZTV01001285.1:4994-15613 GCA_013400875.1 Anhinga rufa | reverse complement strand
CCCCTGCTCTGGGGGTGCTGCTCACGCAGGGGGATGGACGAGGGGAGCTCCAGAGGCCCCTTCCAAACCCTACTGTTCTGTGATTCTGTGAATTGGTATTGTTACAAGCAGTGTTGGAAAAGAAACATACAGTTTTATCCTACCATATGTGTCCGGACTAGTACTAGAAAACTAGCCAGCTAGGAAAACTAGAAAGCAGATGCTTTTTGTTTCCAAAAGTACTTGAACGGGAGAGAGAACACATGGCTCTAGTGGTTAGGAGAAGCATTAACTGAGAGAGTGCTGTATAAATTAAATGGCAGTTGGGTCTTGCTTCAAAATGTACACCAGACAAACTCTTGTCCCATCACCTCTAAAACAATGGTTTTGATGTATTGGAATGGTGGGGAACATTTGGTGGTTTTTTCTGGTCCTTTCTATATTTCTGGCTTTTTCTTTGATAAAATAATTTGCAGAGTGACTGATATTACCCCTACAAACCTACTACCTAACTCAATTTCATCAGCAATCAGTCAGTTTGAATTAAAAAATCTAAACATACACATACTGGATATAAGAGTACTTTATATGGATGCTTAATGTCCATTTGAATGTCATTTAATGGTGTTATTAAATCCTCATGCAGATAACTTTTTGTGACAGAGCAAATAAGTACAACAGGAAAGCATCTTCAATATACTATATCATTAACAAAAAGATTCATCTTTGTATATAACTTGGAGTTTGCTGGATAAGGTGTCAAACAAATGCATTCTGTTTTCCTGCGTGTCATTGAATTGGTCTTTACAGGTCTGGAGAAAAACCAAAACCAACAAATTAAGAAGACAACGGTATTGCGTACTTGTTTCAACTTCAAACACAGGAAAAACATAGTTTGAAGTTTCCAGGTGCTGTTGAAATGTGTGCTTATTTGACATTGTTTGTTATTATGTGTGTATTTGTTTACAGAATTTAACAAGTCAATCCAGCACTGTTTGGCAAAAAAAGTAGCAAAAGCTCACAAACCATCAGTTTGCTTGGCTCCGAAGAATCTGTTGATGGAAATGACTAGCAAAGGCATTTGCTCTATATTCACCAGTGTTCTTTTATAAATAGTACTAACTCAAAAAGCTAAGTAATATGCAAACCCATCTACTGAAAAATTTCTGGGCTTAAAAATAACAATAATCTGAGGAAATGTGGTGCTAGTGCTGTATTGGATCAGGTTGGGGGGGGGCTATTGGTTCAGTTTCCTTTAGCTACTAACTAACACATCTAATTCCTGCACTGATTGATTTTTTTAAGTCTCTGTCTCTCTATCAGAAATTTGAAGTAAAATTATAATCAGCATTCCATTACCCAAATCTAAACCAAAATACAATCATGGTACTGCTCGCCTGTCTATCTGGTCAGGTTCATGCTGATGCAGGTCTTCTGATACTCACAAATCCTTTTTCAATACTGTAGGAAAGCCTTGGCAATGAATTCCTCTTTCCATATTTTGCCCCTGTGCCATTTAAGGAGCATGTGCACCAGTTATTAATTTCTCTACTTGTCTTTCAAGCTTGAGTAACTAACTCCAATATCTGGAAACAGCTACACAGGAAGCGTTATTCATTAGGACAGGTGGCTCGAGCATGGAATAATCACCATTGCAGATTTATTCCATGGAGGGATAAGCAGAACTGCACAGTGCGGCCAGGTTCCCAGCAGCAGCACAGGTCAGGGAGGTGGCATGTGTCTTGTAGAAGGACTGAGTCAAACACGCTGGTCATATTGCTCTCTACAAAAGAGCTCAGGTTCTGGCGACATCTCTTTCAGTATCTCTTACATGAGAAGTAGTGGATGATATTTTGCAAATAAAAAAGTTATGAGATAAACAGAACTTTCCCAGTCTGGAATCGTTCTGGAGTTAATAGCCTGGACAAGTATTTCATGAAACACATTAAAATGTAAACTATCCGAATAACCACAGGCTCCAAACAAAGAAAAAAGTGTAAATCTTCAAAATTTCAAGGAATTTCTTTCAAGTACTGTTTTTCATAGCTATGAGACACAGATGGATATGTACATACAAAATTTGTACATGTAAACCCAGGTGCCAGCCTAGTAGAAAATGTTTTCAGTGAGGGGAGGTGATACAGACAGAGGAAAGTATGACGGTAGGAAATCCTACAACCACAGAATAAAGCTGGTCTACAGTCAAGAAGTCATGGAGGCTAAAAAAAGACTTGTTACAAAGTTGTAGAAAACCTTATTTTTTATTGGCTTTCCTATAAAATTTATTTTCATACATATGTGTAACTGTGTATGTGTCCGTGCATATATGCTGTCTATACATATAAAATACATATCTATAACATATATCATGTGCATATGTTTATTTTAAGTAAGCACTGTTGCATTAATATAGTGTGTAAATGGTTACAGGTAGACAATATAACTGGTTCACAGAATAAGTGAGAATGTTATTTTACCTGTGCTATTACAGAAAGTGTGCTGCTATGGAGCATTTGAATCACAAGCTTCATTTTTAATGGTGTGTACAAAATCTGTGTATAACCACATCATAAATACATGTGCCCAATGGGAATTGCATGTGAGTTGTTATCAGGACTTGATATTAGTACTTGTAACTTCAAGAACTGAAATCATTAAGTAAGTCCCCAACGTTTTTGCTGGGTTTAGACAGGTGCCAAACACTGCCTGCGATCTGCTCTCAACTCTCTGTGCAGGGACAGTCCAGAGATGAGTAGAAATGTTGGGGTTTTTTTTAAACACTGTTTTCTTTGCTGCTTTAAGAACAGTGTCTGCTGTCCTTATTGCTTCATCATTGTAAGGTTGAAGTGTTTGTATTTCCCCTAATCAGTTTGTAGTAGACCATTAGTACTCTAGGTCAGGAAAGATTAAGAACTCCTTTAAAAGAAAAGCACTGCAACCTCCAGTAACTTTGATCAGCTGGTTTTTATTAATCTGCCTGAATTTCCTTGGCTCCTCTTCTCTAGTAGTTTAGTGGAGACACAGTTTTCTTGGAACATTTGCTGTGTTTACTTGAGCAGCACCTTTTGACTTGCAGACAGCCGGCATGTCCCTCCCTGCCAGAGCTGGTTCTCTGTAGGTCAAACTTGTGGTCTACGTGAAAAGCCTCTTTCTGCTACTAACACCAAGAGCCTGTCTTTGTGGTTTGTGGTAGGTGAACATTTTTTGACCTCATAAACTCTGCTATTCTGTCCGTGTGTAGTGGGTTTTTAACAGCTAATATACTTTGAGAAAGCTGAGGTCCCAAATAGCGGTGTCCTCGTGCGACAAAACAAAGCACAAAATCACTGCTCTTCCACTGACTGAGCTGTTGCTTTGCTTATGGTTTGGACTTTAAATCTGTTTTACAGACAATAGTTTGAAAAGTTTCAGAAGGTTTTGGTGGTTTGTATCTGAGACAGTAGGTAAATTAAGATGCGAGAGGCAGGTGGTGAACTCCAATGATGAACTTTGATGTTTTGATATAAACCTGTAACTTCACAGAAGCTTCCCATCCACAATTATCCTGTCCAAAGAGCGCTGACTTCTCAGATACCACTCCTCAATAAATAAACAAAAGAAAGAATGAATAAATGAATTAATAAATAAATAAACCCTTTGGGAGAAAACAAAGGGAAGAAAGTAATAAAGTAAAATTAAATAAGTAGTAGTAAACGCTCAACAGTATTGGCTGTAATACATATTAAGCCTTGTGATTTTAGCTTACTTATTGCTCTAAGATTCATGGTCCCAATTTGGCGTGCTCCGAGGTTGGCAATTTTACATGCAAAGTAAAGCTGTAGTAACCTGCTGAAAGTTCAGACTAAAAAACTTCATGGGTGGCTCCATAATACTCTTTGGATTTTATTAAAATGCATATTTCAATATTCTTTTCTATTTCCTCTATGGCCAAGTTCAGACCTTGTAATTCTTGGCATATATTTCATAAATGCGTCCTCTGTTTATTTTACACTAAGACAAATACTGCACCATTCTCTTACCTTTGTAGTATTTCTGTTGTGCCTTTATTATTACATATAATAAATGAAAACACAGTTATGTTAAATTTTATCCAGCTGAACAGTAAGGCAGATATGTGAAAGAAAACTATCCTGTGTTTTCTATTCCTGAACTTCTTCCAGTATATTCTGTGGCAATGGAGCTAATTAATTTACTCGGGTTGTGTTCAGTTACTATGTAAGTGATAAGCATTTTAATACCTGAGTGGCTTTTTTCACACTGACATCTCAGTTTTACAGAATGCTGATAGATCTGTTGTAGAAATGAAATAGTAAATCTTAATGTACTAAACTGAATGTATTATACTTTATGTTTATTTCCAGGGAAAAATAATTTAGATCACTTTCAATGTTTTACGTATTTACTGGGTGAAAACCTAGCTTATCAGGCCCACAGCAAAGTTCTTAGCAATATTAGTTTCTGCTGCTAGAAGAACTAGTTTTGATGGAAGCTAGTAGAACTGCATCAGCACAGAAGATCTCTGTGAGGTGTTTGTATAGAATAGAGCTTATGACTTTGGTTTTCTGTTTTCTCCAAAAGAAAGTTTTTGGATGTTGTCATGAATAATAACTCTACTTATATGAGAGAGACAACAAAGATTTCTCAAGTGTAAGAAAAATGCAATAGCTTGCTTTGTCTGACCAGTTTCTCTCAGTTGTATTCAGGAAGTGATAACCTCTTTGGTCTGATAAACTACAACAACATCAGTGTGATAATCAGATGAAAATTGGCCATTCAGGAAAAGCATAAATTCCATGGCTCTTTGCGAGGGAATGTGGTTGGCACACTACTGAGATAGGTGATCTTCATCCAGTAAAGATTTAGCCCATCATGAGCATCTTAGATAATGGGGACGGTGTTAAACCTTTCCCAGTCAAAGAAGGAAATTGAAATTGTTGTTTGCACACAACCAAAAAGTGTAAAATTATTTCCTTAAAGATTTTTGTATCATCTGTTTGCACAGTATTTATAGCAAAAAAAACTCCAAACCCCACTTTATTTCTGGCTTTGAATCTTCTTGCTTTCATTTACTTATAACTTACAGGCTGTGTGGGTGGGTTTAGAATTTATAATAGTTTGCAGGTGGTTCTCACTGTTTTTCTTTCCTTTACTGTCTTTTTGTTTGTTTAAATGAAAGCACAGTGGTATGAGTAGAGTTGAAGCTTGCAAATGTAACAGAATGGTTTATCCTGGCAAGGTAGGAAGGAAAGACAAGGGAAGAGAAACAAAAGACACAGATCAAGTATAGGTTCTGTTAATTAAGGAGAGCAAGTAATTTATATCTGAATTCAGTTATACAATTCTAGTGAGAATAGTGTTGAAAACTTACAGATGGGAAAATATTTTCTTAGGTAAGACTAAAATTTTAGTTCCAAGATAAACCTAATTTTGACCTTAGTTTGTGTGAAAATCTCTTTTCTCCACATTTGCATTAGAGAAATGTGTCCAGCAGAGTTTGCCCAAATTTTACGCATATAAGTCAGTCTGGTTTTGATGTGTGGGATTTATTTTTTTAAAAAATGATTGTATATCCAAGATTCATTGAGCTGATAAAGATTCTGTTATTCTGCCAAACGTTTGTTTCTGTTAACTCTGAACTTTCTGTATTATAGTGATTATTTCTTAGGATTCAATCATGTATATATGTAAGTCAATCAATGTTCTTTCCATCTCAGAATTATCTCAGAATCTGAATTTAATTCCAGGCCTCCAGAAATATTAAGCCAGGGCCACTTCTGAGATTATGAGTTTTCTCTAGCTCCAGTTTAGGGAGTAGAATTCCTTTGCAGCAATCTTCCACCAGTTCTGTGTTGCAATGTCGCTCCTTAGAGACATTATTTTTTTCTCAGTTTCGTTTTCAGTAGGTGACTTCTTCATCCAGTTATAAGTGCATTCTCATGTTGCTGCATGTTGTTTGTATTTGGAAAAAAAAAAACCAAAAACCCAAACCAAACCAAACCAAAAAACCTGCTAAAATGGATACCCAAGTGAAGTTCTCTGAACCTTTCTTGCACTTTCTCCTCCTTTTCCGTTTTTTATTTCCACTAGCTTTCTGGGCACCAGAACATAACTGGGTGGACAGCATTTGACTACTGACTACTGTTGTTCAGTCTTGCCTCCCAACAAGTCCCATCTGTGTTGCTCCTTGATTTAACAGGAGGGTTCACTTAAGAGCAGGGCAAAGTATTTTTCCCACTCTGCAACCCGATGACTCAAATACATCCATGTTTCATGTTTTATCATGTTACATAAATAATCTTATCTATCCCTGCAGTATTTCTGTTAGCTACATCATTGCTAAATTTTGTAACAATACGCCCTTTGCAGTAAAATGTCACCAAAAAGTTATATACTGTAATAATTTTCATCTGTTTCATGAAGACAGACAATTTTTAAGATTCATGTTCATTTCATCATTGAAATCCGAGTCTTCCTACATTAATTTATAATGAAACCTCATGCTCCCTTCTACATTGATCACTAATTTTCTGTCTTCTTGATATGTGTTAAAATAAACTATAGATATAAAGGGCACGTTATATGCCTGACACTGTTGAGTTAAATAGAACATACTTCTGTAACTCATCCCTGTAGTCTGCCCTGGCCTTTGTTTCACAGTGAAAATCCTTGAAACCCAATTGCAAAAGGTGGGCTGCGTTTACCACACAGATGATTCAATGTGTTTCTTCATTTCTGTCTCCAGATAACCTGTGTAACAGGAATTTCCAAAGGCTGGCCTGCAGCCCACCAAGCTTTTGAATGCAGGCTGCAAAAAGATTTTTGAAGTTGAATAGAAAAATATTGCACTGCAGCTGAATATTATTATGTGGCCTCCAAATCAAAATCAATGTTGAAAAAGAAAGGATAGTATAGGTTAAGAACATAACATGAAAACCGATACAAAGGATACGAACTGAGGTGCACCTCGTTTATTATCCTAGCTGACAACAGTGAGTACCAGCTGCATTTACAAACAGTAAAGGTCCATCAGAGACTCACAGGGAGATAATCTGTCCTGGAGCACTGGCTTGCATCCCTAATATAGTTAGAGACTGATTTAAATCATGAAGCAAGATGTTCAGTGTGTTTCCAATTGTTTTCATTAACAATGATAAACCTATTGAAGCTGACTGCTCCAGTACAGTTTTACTGGAAAAATGTCACATTTGTGAACTTTCCAAATACTAGGTGACGTTTTCTGCTCTAAGGCAGTCTAGAGGAGATAGCCCTGATATACTTGGAACAGAAGGGAATTACGTTTGAATGTTGCCCAGTGCAAACAGCAGTGGGGAAGAAGGTAAAGCTTCAGAGGTTCCCTGGTAAATTAATTTTCCCTAATTGCATTTCATGGCAGGAAACACAGATATTGGAAGTGCCTGTTGAAATAATACAGTATTTAAATTCTGATTAATCCATACGTCAGGCGAGAACTGTTGAATACATGTCTCTAGAAGGAAAGCTCTGTTTTGAAAGAAAAAGGGACAAATGTCCACCCTTTAAATAGACAGGTAGAATTCTTTCAAATGCTAGTTGTAATTTGGTGGCAGAGTATAGATAAGTTAAGCCAGTAGCTATAGAATTACTGAAAGTGTAAAACATCATCACTAACACATCTTTCAGAGATCTGAGGCAGAATTATTTATTAACTTAGTTTTGTTCCCTCCTCCTTCTTAGGAAAGCTTTTTTTTTCAGAAATCCTCTGGTAAATGCATATTAATAATTAACCAGGACAAATAATTACAGATAATATGGGTACCACAAAAATATTTATATTCTTCTGGGGTGATATTTCATGCTAGAATAGGATTAGTTAGAAAGCTGTTATTATTGTATTCAATTTTTGCCAATAACTATATGTAAAGCATTTTTATTTCACTGTAGTGAAACCGTGTTTCCTTTCTTACGCCATGTTTCCTTCTGCTTTTTTATAACCCCCACCAGCTTCTACAAGGAGTCCCAAGAATGCTGAGATGCCCAATTACTCATTCAGTTTGTGCCTATGTAATATTTTATGATCTTCCCTGTTGGATTGTAGTGCTGAGAGCTGGGATTCCCATGTATCAGCTTGCTGGGGAAGGATAGGAGGGATGTGCAATCCCCTCATGAACTAGAAGGAGTTGCAGCTTCTGGAACATACAGAAGAAATAGATGGGAAAAGCTCTCCCTCAATTTAGCCAGTAGCCCTCTCGCTATTCAAATCCTTCCAATCGAGCATTTTTTTTCAAGATGCACTGTAAGTAAACATCCACCAGGCAAGTCCCAATAACATCTAAAAATCCTATTCAAGCCTTTGGACTAAATGCACACAGTGCCTAGATGTTTGCCTTTCATATTTCAAATACATAATTAGGAAAATGGTATTTATCTCAGTCCGTGTGAGAAATTCTGTTCTAGGTATTACAAAGACATTCATCAAAGTTTCTACCGTCACCCCATAGTACAAAATGGGAATTTCAGACTTATTTTTGCCATAGACAACATACTGACCTGAGTTTGATTATCTTGGAGACATTAACTGTCTTTTTGTGTGAAACTAGGGTTTTAACTTGTAGTGCAGGTAAAAAAAATCTGAAATGTAGAATATGTCAGCATATATGTTGGAGTTTATTGATAGAACATTAGGTCAGTTGGTAGTAGTGATATATCAGAAATGTGTGAGTATTACATGTGTGTTAAAAGAAGCTTGCCTTAACAATATTCTCTGTTGCCATTAGTATCTCTGGGTGTATGCCGTGTAGCTGCAAGTACTGTTTTAAAACTTGTGTTTATTTTGATGATGATTCTTCTCTATGGCAGACCTTTCCTTAAGGTTGTTTCATGTGAAGTTGCAGTAAGGATGGTGGTAATCCTTTACTTCAGTCTCATGTTTCCATGTACTGGTTTCAAGTCAAGCAGAAAGCTTTATATTTTGTGCTAATGGAACTGATTTACTACTGTTCCTCATGTTTTACATCTGTAATCCACACCTTTCTTCATCTGTATCATTTGTCTTTCCATTAGAAACTGCAGGCTCCCATCATTAGTTTCCAGAGAACAGGTAAGGAGTTTCCTTCCACGTGTCCTCATGACAGCTGACTATGGTTTTCATTTAGAAGTCAACCCTTGCCAAAAATTATCACTGAGATCTTTCTGAGCATTTTCTCGAGTCCCTGCTTGCACAGAATGAAGGATGTTGCTCATAACCAAATGATAGGTCCTTGATAAGAATTGTACCATTTAAATGCCTTTTAATGTCCTTGTGCCTGGAAAAAGCAGAGGCTCATTAAAGTGTAACCATTTCCACGGATAAGTTTCTCACTGACACTCATGAGTTTATGCAGTAAATACTTGGCAGTTGATAAAAGGAAAAAAGCATAGTCATTTCAAGGAAAAGCTAAACAAGTTACACCAAAATATTCATAATGAGCAGCACAACATGGAGGTCATAAGATTGTCGCCTCTTAAGACCCAAGGATACAAAGACAAAAATTATGTGAGACCCATTGTGTCTTTTAGCAGCTATGCCAAGCAAGCTGGGAAAGAAAGCCTGCAACATGGGATAGTGGTGATGATGGCTGATGTATGAAAAAGTTCTCAATACTTAGAGATGGCAATGGTGGCTTCATCTGGAAAGAAGCTAAACATCAAAGGCTGCAGCTGCCTGAAGGGAATACACTAATTGAGAAATAACAGCTATAAAACTAATTCTATAATATTATATAAAAGTAAAAACAATAACTCAGTATGACTGGCTGTCCAGAATTACGCAAAGTAAGATCTAATGTCCTTTGCCAGCAGTTACGCTAAGTAAAATAACAAAATAACGGCAACAGTAATTCTCCTTCTGCGGCAGCAGTGCTTCTCCCATACAGGAGACGCGAGTGCTTATGTACTGCTCCAGCTGGCTTCTGGTTCTGGGGCAGCTCTCACCTTTGCCCTTTGTGTAGCTTTTACTGACAATTGCTCTGAAACTCCAGAAACAGCCAGTCCCACAAACCAACACTGAAACAAATCAAGTCTACTTCATGGGCACTGCACCAAGCCCAAAGAGCAATACAGTTGGTTCTAACCATTCCTATGCAGTGTTCGCTCTGTCTTTTTATTTTTATTTTTGCTCCCTATCTCTTTTTCTCTCTGCTCTCTTGTCTTTTCAGAGCTTAAACTCTGTGGAAGGAGATTCATCAGATCTTCTGCCTCTATCAGTGCAACTATACCATTTTATATGGTTTAAGAATCTGCCTCTATATTTGATTCATGTCTTTGCAGCCAGCCTACCCTGGCTGCTACAGAATCACAGAATCACAGAATGGCTGGGGTTGGAAGGGACCTTGAGAGATCACCTCGTCCAGCCCCTGCGTGAGCAGCACACCCAGAGCAGGGGCACAGGACCGCGTCCAGGCGGGGTGTGAATGGCTCCAGGGAAGGAGACTCCACAGCCTCTCTGGGCAGCCTGGGCCGCTGCTCTGGCACCCGCACAGCAAAGGGGTTTTTCCTCATGTTCAGGTGGAACCTCCTGTGTTCCAGCTTGTGCCTGTTGCCCCTTGTCCTGTCATCGGGCACCGCTGAGAAGAGTCCAGTCCCATCCTCCTGACACCCGCCCTTCAGATACTGATAAGCACTGA